>SJYV01048058.1:0-66907 GCA_006410875.1 Neotragus pygmaeus | reverse complement strand
GCAGCAATAGCAAAAAAGGGGGGGGGGGGGGATGGTTGGGGTGTGGGAACAAGACTTCCTTGTTCCAATAACACATAAAATCCAAATGCAGCTATGTCTACAATACAAAGCAAAATAGAAGTTGGACGGGACAATTACCTGACTAACATCATCAGGATAAACACTCAATATTATATAATTTGAATGGACAGAGGAAACAGCAAACACTCACTGTTATAAGCACTGGCCCACAGAGAAAGATTGGAGGACATGCTGTCACTCACTACAGGAAGTCTAGATCTGAAAAACGGAATTTCATGAAGGTTTTATAAATATTTAAATCTGGCAACAATTATATTATTTTCCAAACCTAGAGAATCCCATGGACAGAGAAGCCTGGTGGGCTACAGTCCATAGGGTCACAAAGAGTTGAACACAACTGAAATGACTTAGCACAAGCATGAGTGTGATTCCTAGGTCCAAACGTGGGCAGGGTGGTGGGGAGGAAATAATAAATTTCTCCTTAAACTGTACTACCACAGGGAGAAATTCTTTCAGATCAAATTATCACAGAAGATCAGGGTCACTTTTGGCCACCTCATCTTTCAGCATTACTGTCCGTTCTACCAACCAAAGAAATGAAGTTGTTTCTATATTAACAACCTAATAAGCATGAATAGTCTTTTTGCCTCCAATGCTTTCTGCTTCCAAGCAATTCAGAGTTCCCAGATGAATCTGAACCATACATCTCTTTTACCTCAGCCAACATTCTTCCATGACATTCCACAAATATGAAGTTTAATGGACACAGACTCAATTTCCAAGAGGATAGTGAAAAACTTTCCACTTGAATCAGAATCAAAAGCCAGATTTCTAACTAATTCAACATCAGTCAGTTCAGTCGTTCAGTCACATCCTACTCATTGCGAACCAATGGTCAGCAGCACACCAGGCTTCCCTGTCTATCACCATCCCCTGAAGCCTGCTCAAACTGATGTCCATTGAGTCAGTCATGCCATCCAACCATCTCATCCTCTGTCGTCCCCTTCAATCTTTCCCAGCATCAAGGTCTTTTCCAGTGAGTCAGTTCTTCCCATCAGGTGGCCAAAGTATNCAGCTATGTCTACAATACAAAGCAAAATAGAAGTTGGACGGGACAATTACCTGACTAACATCATCAGGATAAACACTCAATATTATATAATTTGAATGGACAGAGGAAACAGCAAACACTCACTGTTATAAGCACTGGCCCACAGAGAAAGATTGGAGGACATGCTGTCACTCACTACAGGAAGTCTAGATCTGAAAAACGGAATTTCATGAAGGTTTTATAAATATTTAAATCTGGCAACAATTATATTATTTTCCAAACCTAGAGAATCCCATGGACAGAGAAGCCTGGTGGGCTACAGTCCATAGGGTCACAAAGAGTTGAACACGACTGAAATGACTTAGCACAAGCATGAGTGTGATTCCTAGGTCCAAACGTGGGCAGGGTGGTGGGGAGGAAATAATAAATTTCTCCTTAAACTGTACTACCACAGGGAGAAATTCTTTCAGATCAAATTATCACAGAAGATCAGGGTCACTTTTGGCCACCTCATCTTTCAGCATTACTGTCCGTTCTACCAACCAAAGAAATGAAGTTGTTTCTATATTAACAACCTAATAAGCATGAATAGTCTTTTTGCCTCCAATGCTTTCTGCTTCCAAGCAATTCAGAGTTCCCAGATGGATCTGAACCATACATCTCTTTTACCTCAGCCAACATTCTTCCATGACATTCCACAAATATGAAGTTTAATGGACACAGACTCAATTTCCAAGAGGATAGTGAAAAACTTTCCACTTGAATCAGAATCAAAAGCCAGATTTCTAACTAATTCAACATCAGTCAGTTCAGTCGTTCAGTCACATCCTACTCATTGCGAACCAATGGTCAGCAGCACACCAGGCTTCCCTGTCTATCACCATCCCCTGAAGCCTGCTCAAATTGATGTCCATTGAGTCAGTCATGCCATCCAACCATCTCATCCTCTGTCGTCCCCTTCAATCTTTCCCAGCATCAAGGTCTTTTCCAGTGAGTCAGTTCTTCCCATCAGGTGGCCAAAGTATTGGAGCTTTAGCTTCAACATCAGTCCTTCCAAAGAATATTTAGGACCGATTTCCTTTAGGATTGACCGGTTTGATCTCCTTGCAGTCCAAGGGACTTTCAAGAGTCTTCTCCAACATCACAGTTCAAACCATCAATTATTTGCCATTCAGCATTCTTTACGGTCCAACTCTCACATTGATACATGACTACTAGAAAAACCATAGCTTTGACTAGATGGACCTTTATGGGCAAAGTAATGTCTCTGCTTTTTAATATGCTATCTAGTTTTCAACATCAGACTGTTTCAAACATTTTTCCTAAAATTACTACTTCAAACCAAAGAATATTGTCATTTATACATAACAATGTGAAGACAGGAGGCTGTGATTGCTTCAGTTCTGGAATTACCACATGTATCTGGAATTACCACATGGAACTACCATCAGTTCAGTTCAGTTGCTCAGTCGTGTCCGACTCTTTGCGACCCCATGAATTGCAACACACCAGGCCTCCCTGTTCATTACCATCTCTCGGAGTTCACTCAGTCTCACGTCCATTGAGTCCGTGATGCCGTCCAGCCATCTCCTCCACGGTCATCCCCTTCTCCTCCTGCCCCCAATCCCTCCCAGCATCAGAGTCTTTTCCAATGAGTCAACTCTTCGCATGAGGTGGCCAAAGTACTGGAGTTTCAGCTTTAGCATCATTCCTTCCAAAGAAATCCCAGGGTATGTATCAGATATTTACTCCAAAATTTAAAGAATAAAATATACCTAGAATTTATAACCATAATCCTAAATAATCTTTCTAGTATATCCCAGACATAGTACCCAGAGGACACTTTTTAAAATATAGCTCAAAAATGTGTCCTTGACTTAAAGTGTATAATTCCTGTTCATTATTTGTAGAACGAAGTCCAAACCTTGAGTCTAGAATTCGAGGTCTTCACAAACTGGCTCCAACCTGCCTCCTTCACTGGTAAACCACATACCCTTTGTAAAAATCTATACTTCATCTCCAAAAGGTTTTGTGGTATTCTCATAGCATTCGGAGAACTCGCCTTCAACCCTACATCTGTCCTCTCCTCTTTTTTTTTCAATTGGACTAACATTCCTTCCATTCTGTCTGTTCAAACCCAACTCATCCAAACCTCTCCTCCATGAGTCTGCACATACAATGGTAACATCTCTGTCCTCTACACTCTCAATCATTTGACTTATATCTCTCTTGACACCTCTAACATATCTTACTCATTTTTATGGCCTCTCACAGTAGTGAGGACAGAGTAGGTATACAACTTCAGAACTATAAGTGAATGACTGGATCTTTTAAAATAATTATTCGTAAGACATTCCAGGATTATTTTATTTTTCCACACAATCCACACATATTTATTACCATTCCTTAATAGATTCAGGTATTGTAAGATATTAGTCATTCTATGTCCACCCTATAACTGATATCAGAAGTTTGTTTTAGAAAATCTACATAGCGGCTTATCTGCTACTTGTTTCTAATTCATTTCAAGAAAGTTAATGAAAAATAATCTGATGGTTGAATAACCTACTTATGAAAATGAAAGTAAAAAAGAGTTTATTATCTACCACTTGAATTGTCAGCTGCATAAATTCTCCTTTATAGGTGAACTAAACCTTGATTCAAGGCAACCCCTCAGATGTTCCTTAAGTTCCACCCACAGAAAACTTGAAGGTCTTTATGGTATTAAATAATAAATGCCAACATGACTACTATTGATGGTGTTAGTTCTGGAAATCCTACTGACAGTAGAGCAGCAAGTATTAGTTCTACACAGTCATAGTGTCAGTGGCCCTACTTTTTTCTAACAAACATTCTATGAAATGTAAGATAGTTCAGTCACTCAGTCGTGTCCAACTTCTTGCAACCCCATAAACCGCAGAACACCAGGATTCTCCCTGTCCATCACCAACTCCAAGAATTTACTCACACTTATGTCCATCGAGTCGGTGATACCATCCAACTATCTGATCCTCTGTCATCCCCTTCTCCTCCTGCCTTCAGTCTTTCCCAGTATCAGGGTCTTTTCCAANCTCCCTGTCCATCACCAACTCCAAGAATTTACTCACACTTATGTCCATCGAGTCGGTGATACCATCCAACTATCTGATCCTCTGTCATCCCCTTCTCCTCCCGCCTTCAGTCTTTCCCAGTATCAGGGTCTTTTCCAAGGAGTCAATTCATTGCATCAGGTGGCCAAAGTATTGGAGCTTCACCTTCAGCATCTTTGGAATACTCCAAAGAATATTCAGGACTGATTTCCATCAGGATGGACTGGTTGGATCTCTTTGCAGTAGAAGGGATTTTCAAATTCAGTTCAGTCGCTCAGTCATGTCCAACTCTTTGCGACCCCATGAACCACAGCATGCCAGGCCTCCCTNAAAGAACTAACTCACTGGAAAAGACCCTGATGCTGGGAAAGATTGAAGGCAGGAGGAGAAGGAGAAGACAGATGGTTGGTTGGATGGCATCACCAACTCAATGGACATGAATTTGAGCAAGCCCCAGGAGTTGGTGATGAACAGGGAAGCCTGGTATGCTGCTGACCATGGGGTTGCAAAGAGTTGGACATGACTGAGCAACTGAAGTGAACTGAAGCTATTTAATCTCTCTAAGCCTCTTATATCTCATGTGTAAAATGGGTATAATAAGAGAGTCTAAAAGGGCTATTATAAGCAATAAGTGAAATTATGAACAACAGTGCTGAGCACAGATAGCCTTCAGTGTTGTTAGATGATGATCACAATTGTGATAATGACGATAATAATGAGGATTTTCTTTTCTACTCAATAGAAGAATAAATGAGCTTTAAATTTAAACTACCTACCTAACTACTTATTGCTATCTTATCACTTCAAATAGTTAGATACAACAGCGAATATTTTAAATCTACAATGCATTGTCATGGAGAAAATTTGTAAAGTAAAAGAATAGATATGGAAGCAGAAACCCAGAACATTTTTTGCCTTATAACCTAGATGATGGTTGCTTATCCATCACTACCTACGGATGCTATATCTCATATATAACCAATACCCTTTTCCCCATTTTCTTTACAAACAGCACAACTTATGCCCTCATTACCCTCCTGGGGATTTTATGAGGACCTCATCGAGTCTCCTGTCTTCTCACACATGCAATCTTTGTATTGCTTCAAAGGACCTCCTAATTCACAGTCATCTTCAATTAAAAACTCTCCTATAGAGCACCACCATCTGCTGCATAAAGGCTAAATTCTATTATAATTATTATGACAACCTTTTACAAACTGATCTCATTTCTTGGCATCATTCTCTACTGCTGCCTACCAACTTTTCATGGCTCATTCTCATATCAATCAATTTTCCCTGGCTAGACACACCTTCTAAATTATGTGTCTATGTAAAAATCTGACCTATTTCAAGGCTCAGAATATTGCTTTTTCTTTATGAAATATATTTAATACTCATATTCAGAATTTAAAATTTCCTTTTCTGTGGTCAGAGCAATCTGTATTTCTACTATAACACTTCACATTCTATTATAAACTTATAATTATACATTTTCTTAAAAATCTGTAGCCATGGGACTTCCCTGGTGGTCCAGTGGTTAAGAATCTGCTTGCNATATTCAGAATTTAAAATTTCCTTTTCTGTGGTCAGAGCAATCTGTATTTCTACTATAACACTTCACATTCTATTATAAACTTATAATTATACATTTTCTTAAAAATCTGTAGCCATGGGACTTCCCTGGTGGTCCAGTGGTTAAGAATCTGCTTGCCAATGCAACATGAGTTTGATCCCTGTTCCAGGAAGATCCCACATGCCCTGGAGCAACTAAGCCCATGCATGACAACTACCAGAAACCCGCACTCTAAAGCCTACCTAGGCACCACAATAGGGTAGCTCTGACTCACCGCAACTGGGAAAAGCCCGCTTGCAGCAACAAAAGACCAATGCAGCCAAACATAAATAAATATATAAAAGTTTTAAAAATCTGCAGGTACATTTCAAATGAAGAGGAATGGAAAAATAAAATGAATGTAAAGTTTCATAAACAAGGTAACCTCGATATGAGAAAAATACTGGCAAATGTATTCAAAACTAGTTGACGNATAAATAAATATATAAAAGTTTTAAAAATCTGCAGGTACATTTCAAATGAAGAGGAATGGAAAAATAAAATGAATGTAAAGTTTCATAAACAAGGTAACCTCGATATGAAAAAAATACTGGCAAATGTATTCAGAACTAGTTGACATAATATATTTCAACGTCCACAGTTCCCCATCAGCATGTCCCCAACAACAATTGGACTCTAAGGAAATTTCAAGGATCCTAATGACTGAAAACAAAACAATCATTTACACAATGAAAATTTTCCCTATCTCGACGTGACAAACTTTTTACTCACTACAATGGCAGGCCTTCCTGGTGGTGTTAAGTCTCAACAAAATGAAACCAGACATGAAGGAGCTATGCAACCCTTTTCACGAAATTCTTAAATGAATGATCACCATGACCCAAACTAGCAGGGGATCCTCATATCTACCAGTTATGGAAGTCATACAATCCTGCATGGGTCTTTTTCCAAAGAAGATATTCAGGTGGCCAGCACATGCATGAAATTATTAAGACAGTCAGAGCAGGATGACAGTGAGGGGTCACCTCACAACTGATGAAATGGCTGTCATCAGGGGGCTGGGGGATGGTCAGTGCTGGCGGGAGTAAGGGTGGGCCTCATGCAATCTTAGGGAGAGTACAGACTGATGCAGTCCCTGAGGACAACAGTGAAGAGGTTCCTCGGGGAACTAGGAACAGATCTTTCATATGGTGAAGTGGTTCAACTTGTGGATGTGTGTCTGAAGGAAATAGGAACACTACGCCAGAGGATGTCGGCACTCCCATTTGCAATGATATTGGTGAACCACAAAGGCATTTATGAGAGCTTTCTGGGTGGTGCCAGTGGTAAAGAATCAGCCTGCTGATGCAGAAGACTCCAGAGACATGGGTTTCATCCCTGGGTTGGGAATATCCCTTGGAGAAGGAAATGGCAACCCACTCCAGTGTTCTTGCCTAGAAAATCCATGGACAAAGGAGTCTGGCAGGCTACAGTCCATGGGGTTGCACAGAGTCAGACACGACTGAGCACACACACACCACACCAAGAGTATTACTCAAGGAGAAGTGGGTCAGACAGAAAAAAACAAATACCATATGTTCTCACTTATATGTGGAATCTAAAAAAAACAAAACAAAACAAAAAAACTTCTAATTAAAAAAAAAAGATATGCAACAAGAAACAAACATTTACTGTATAGCACAGGGAACTATAGTCAATATCTTGTAATAACCTATAATGGAAAATAATCTGAAAAATAATATATGTGTATTTGTATAACTGAATCTGTTATACTGTGAACCTGAAACACTGTAAGTCAACTATACTTCAATAAAATACATATATTAAGAAAATAAATAAACCAAGCTCATAGAAGCAGAAATCATATTTGTAGTTTCCAGAGGCCAGCGAGGTGGGTGGGGTGGGTGAAGGTGGTCAAAAGATACAAATTCTAGTTCTAGATATAAGTTTTGGGGATGTAATGTACAGCATGATGAGTAAAGTTAACAATATTGTATATTTGAGAGTTGCTATGAAAGTAGATCTTAAAAGATCTCATCAAAAAGAAAAACATGTATAACTATGTGACGCATGTTAATTCGACTTAATGTGGTAATCATCTCACAATATATAGAAATATCAAGTCATTATGTTATACACTTGAAACTTAAACAATGTTATATGTCAATTATATCTCAATAAAACTGGAAAACTTAAAAGGCAAAAATAATCATACATTAAGTACTAATGCACTCATCCATCTCCAATAACTCCCATAAAGCTGTAAATACAAAACTGCATTATGACCAAACAATGGTAAAAGGGATATTTATGTTGCTAACATGAGAGCTGGAATCAGGAGAAAATTAAAGGATCTGAATAGCTTCAGGACATCTTTCATGTACGCATACTCCACTGTGAGACATAGGTACACAAACCTACTTGCTTCCCAAATAAATTTTGTTTGACATTCACTTCATTTCTACAGGAGAGTAACAGGATATGCCTACTGGCAAGAGAAACGGTGACCCATTTGGGTCACTCCAGTATTTCTTATAGAAATCATTCTTCAAACTCCAAGGTGTCAAGTGCAGGTTTTAGATCTGCTATCTGTTGTGCATGTGTCTGTTGGGTTGTAGGATAAGATGCTCAGAAGCTATGTACTTTTTAAATTAAATACAAATGAAGTACTGAGACACAAAAAGATGGTGAGGGAGAGAAAGAAAGAGCAAGGGGGAAGGAGAGAGAAAGGGAGGGAGGGAGGGAGGGAGGAAAGGAAGGAAAGAGGGAGGGAATATCTGTAAGTTGATCAGAGGAAAATGTAATTTTCCTCACTTCTCCAGGTAAACAGGATAACTTGGGACAACCATTAGCTTTTTAGTCTTCCTTTTTTTTTTTTTTTTAACTGTATCACAAGTACTTTCTTCTCTAGAGACTACAATGTTAATTAAATAAACTCAAGTACAGGATAACAGAATCTCCCGATAAAACAATGGGACTCCCAGGAAAGGTCAGCTTCCCCAGGGGCTATTAGCCTTCTCAGGAAAGTCATAACACTGTTCAAGCACTAATAACTTCAATTTTCCTCCCTCAGGATTCATATCCAGACAGAGGTACCTTTAAGAGCTACATCTCCAGTTTCACCATTAATGGAAAAAGACTAAGGGAAAAAAGAAATCCCTCGACATCCAACTTAGGGGACCCCAGTTGTACTAATGGCATCAACTCCTGAGTGAGGAGCAGAGGAAACTACTCTTGGTCTGGCTTTCTCCCAGGTCACTCCAGGAGGGATGCTTATTGCCACAGACTCTGTTGTGCATATCTGGCCTCCTCATTTGCACCATCACTTATTCAATGTAGAGAATCCTTCAGCTAACACCTTCCTTTCTTCAGTCCCTACAAGAGTGTTTCTCTGTGTATGTGTTGGAAGAGAGTATGGAGAGGATAGGACTGCAGGTCGACTCTTGAGCTGCCTCTAGGCATTCAGAGACTTCCCACCTGGTCCCTGTCCTTGGAGTACATATTCCATGCAGGGCTCTCCAACAGGAGCCATTATGACAGACGCAGATTTCAGAGAGCAGTGTGGTGTTGGGATCATCTGAAATGAACATATGACTGAATCCTATTGAGGCCTCCAGATAAATTTTCCTTCAGAGTTTCTCAAACTTAGCATTATTATTATTTTTTTACTGAGGTACACTTGATACAACTAGGTAAACTTTTAAGATTCTGGAGGGCAGGTGTGGAGACCTATTTGTCTTACGGTCACCCAAAGCAAGTCTCATATGTATGTTTCCTGCCACCTGGAATCCGAAATATTTACTGGAAGGACTGTTGCTGAAAGTGAAGGTCCAATACTTAGGCCACTTAATGCAAAGAGCTGACTCACTGGAAAAGACCCTGATGCTGGGAAAGACTGAAGGCAGGAGGAGAAAGGGGCAACAGAGGATAAGATGGTTGGATGGCATCATCGTCTCGATGGAAATGAGTTTGAACCAACTCCAGGAGATAGTGAAGGACAGGGAAGCCTGGCATGCTGCAGTCCATGGGGTCACAAAGAGTCGGACACAACTGAGCTACTGAACAACAACAACAACCTGGAGTGTCTGCCTCTTCCATTTCCCATTCCCCTCCATCAACAGGTTTCAGATTTCACCCAGGAAGCTACTGAGGTTGTGAACCAACATTATCTGTAGGTCTGCCAACAAGAGCTGTACCAAATTTTGCATATATTTATTGTTTGTACTTCATCTTGTTCTTTAAAAAACGTTTTTGAAGTTTATCTACATTATTATTTATGCCATGCCTTATTTATATATATATATATATGAAGATACATTAAATTTCAATGATTAGAAAATCCCAAGGAAGCAAAAATGACAGAAGAAAAAGTAGAATCATACCATAAGCACTGTTAGGTAATTATAATACTTACCTCTCATCCTTACACTCTATTCAAGGCAGGCTACAGATATGACCTCTAAACATACTAATGTTTGAGAGAAAATGCAGTTGGTTATAGAATATACAGTATCATAAATAAACTTCATAAGACTGGCTTGGCATGGGTATTTTTCTATTGTAGTGTTAAAGGAGATGAACAAAACAGCCTGAAAAATAAAAATACATTTGTATGAGATTTCTTAATAAGCAATACATAGAAAGCAACAAAAAACACTGTAGCATAAGTTTTCATAATTGAGCCCAGGAAATGGACATCATTTGTTTCCTGAGATCCACTATGTGAGTCAGTATTATAATGACAAAAACAGCATCATCAAAACTAGACACCCACAATAAGGCTGTCATTCAACGGGAAATGTGACAAGAATGTCAAACAATGCTATGCTGATGATAGTGATGGTGATGGAAAGAAAAGAAAGACTATTACTCTTGAGCAAAAGTCAGAAGTAATCAAGAATCAATCAGTTAGGTCTTACAGTTATACATAAAAAGATATTTTTAAGGTTCTTATTATCGAAATTTCTACAGGAAAAAAATAACTATATAGAAATCTGAAACTCTTTTAATTTCATTTTCCCGATAAAATAATTACCCTAACTCAGGGGGCTTTTTTAGACACATTCATATTTATTATTTCAATTCAGTTCAGTCACTCAGTCCTGTCTGACTCTTTGTGACCCCATAGACTGCAGCCAAGGCTTCCCTGTCCATAACCAACTTCCATAGGTTACTCAAACTCATGTCCATTGAGTTGATGATGCCATTCACCATCTCACCCTCTCTTGTCACCTTCTCCTTCTGCCTTCAATTTTTCCCAGCATCAGGGTCTTTTCCAATGAGTCAGTTCTTCACATCAAGTGGCCAAAGGATTGCAGCTTCAGCATCTGTCCTTCCAGTGAATATTCAGGGTTGATTTCCTTTAGGATGGACTGGTTGAATCTCCTGGCAGTCCCAGGTACTCTCAAGAGTCTTCTCCAACACCACAGCTCAAAAGCATCAATTCTTCAGTGCTAAGCTTTCTTATACTCCAACTCTCACATCCATACACGATTACTGGAAAAACCATATCTTTGACTAGACAGACCTTTGTTGGCAAGGTAATGTCTCTGCTTTTTAATATGCTGTTTGTCTTAGCTTTTCTTCCAAGGAGCAAGTGTCTTTTAATTTCATGGCTGCAGTTACAATCTGCAGTGATTGTGGAGCCCAAGAAAAGAAGTTCATGCTTCACATACTGTTGAAGCCTGGCTTGGATTCTTTGGCATTACTTTGTTAGCATGTGAGATGAGCACAATTGTGCTGTAGTTTGAACATTCTTTGGCATTGCCCTTCTTTGTAATTGGAATGAAAATTGACCTTTTCCAGTCCTGTGGCCACTGCTGAGTTTTCCAAATTTGCTGGCATATTGAGTGCAGCACTTTCACAGCATCATTTTTTAGGATTTGAAATAGCTCAGCTGGAATTCCATCACCTCCACTAGCTTTGTTCATAGTGATGCTTCCTAAGGCCCACTTGACTCCACATTCCAGGATGTCTGGCTCTTGGTGAATGATCACACCATCTTGGTTATCTGGGTCATGAAGTTCTGTTTTGTATAGTTCTGTGTATTCTTGCCACCTCTTCTTACTACCTTCTGCTTCTGTTAGGTCCANTACGTTTGGCTAATGTCTGGGATGCTTGTTTTAATACCTTATGATGTCTTCCTGCAACCCTGTTTATTAAATCTTAGGTCTCTATAATAACATTTTAGAATAAGTCCATCTTATCTTTTGTTAAAGACCCGAAAATAAATCTATAGTGGGGTGATTTCTTTTGTGGAAGCATCCTGAAAACAAAGCTGATGCTCAGGCAAGTGGTCTACCGAGGATAAAAAGATTTTTTTCCTTCCTCCAGAACACAGACTCACATCAAAAAATCAACAATAAATGTGAAATAGAGACCAACAAGACTTATCTTCGTAAACAATACTTTCTCTCATTTCCCTTATGGACAACATAAAGGAATGAAAAGAATCATTTTTGTTAGGTAGTTGACTTATTTCCATTTAATAAAAAAGCAATCTGCAAAATGTTAGTAGCAACATCTATCGTCCCTCACTGGCCAACTTTGGGGCTGTCACTTATCCCCTAAATTTCTGAGGGCAAATTTGACTATAACCCATATCTATACCAAAACCTTCCATACCAAGGTCCAGATGAGTTACATATATAATCAATATGTATCAAAAGAATTGCACAATCATTTCCAATCTGACCTTGACAAGATACAAAGATAATATCATTAGAAAATAGAGAACCTACCTGGTGGCCCAGTAAAGAATCTGCCTGCCAATTCAGGGGACGCAGGTTTGAGCCTAGTCAAGATTCCATGAAGCCCACATGCTGCAACTACTGAGCCCTTGTGTTGTAACTACTGAAGCCCACACACCTAGAGAATGCACTCTACAACAAAAGAAGCCCTGCAATGAGAGGCCCATGCACTACTAGAGAGAAGCCCTCACTCACCACAGTAGACAAAGCCTGCTTGCAGCAATGAAGACCCAGTGCAGTCATAAATAAATAAATAATAAAATGTAAAAAGAGAGAGGCCTGATGCAGAGAGCCAACTCACTGGAAAAGACCCTGACGCTGGGAAAGAGTGAAGGCAGGAGAAGGGGGCGACATAGGAGGAAATGGTTGGATGGCATCACCAACTCAATGGACATGAGTAAACTCTGGAGATACTGAAGGGTAGGGAAGCCTGGCTCGCTGCAGTGCATGCAGTTGCAAAAAGCTGGACATGACTTAGGGACTGAACAACAACAATTAAGATCAGAAAGCATACAAAATGCACTCAATTGCTTAAGGGTATTTAAATGTCCAAATGATTGTGAATCCAGTTACAGTTGCTTGGAACTGTTCACAGATAGGTACATCCATCACTAAAGGTGAAATATCAGTCTCTTTCCTGTATCATGCTATACAAAATGGTTCACAAGAGACTTTACAGTTGTGAAAACGCAATGAAGAGTTAATCTTCTACACAAGGCTTGGTGATAATCAGCTGACCATACATTCCAACTAACACTGTTCCATAAGGCAGCTAAGTCAACAGCAACCACTTAAGGAGCCGATTCCCATGAGTTCTTAATCGCTGAACAGTGTGGTGCTGTCCTTCATACTAGATAAAATGACAATGTTCTTTAGCTCTAGGAACTTAAGTGAAATCTTGGAAAACATATGAAAAAATTCCTTATATGCTTCTGGTGGGTAATATATAAGTACAAGATATATATAATGTTTTCAAATTAGAGTTTACAGAAAATACTGATAAATATATCAGTGAAAACTTGGTGGGAAATTGTTAACTAAAGTGAGGCTTCATGGCTCTGTCTTCTGATATGATCAGCTTTAACTGGCCCATGTCACACATCTGAGAGTGAAATGGAATAGAATATACAATCTGTCAGAAAAAAAAAAAAACACGATGGAAAGCTGAATTGAATTTAATAAAATATAATCAGATAAATTTCAATGTAAAGCCAGCATTTAGGTTTAAATAATCATCAAGGTAGAACTTGAAGGGGGCCTTGCTATATAATAGACTTCTCTGAAAAATATCTGGAGTCTTCCTTTGATTGCAAGTTCAATATGAACTAAACTGTAAGGGGGTTGACAAAACAAAGAGCTGCTGAAAACACTCAGGCAAAAACAGAATTATAATGTCCAGAGCTCTCTACTAATCAAGCTACTCTGTGGTCAAATTTTATTATGGAAACTATTCACTGTAGAATCTAAAGGCATACTCTTTCATATTACAAAGCAAAATAAAACCCTGTTTCTATTTGGATGAAGTAAGTGTCTTCATCACTCTTCATTTCATCCCTATTTAGTATAGCTTATACATAATTCCTACATTAATTCCCCTTTAGTGGATTTTTCCTTCTAAAACTACTCTGTCAGATATCAAAAACCAACTAAAGAGGCACTTAAATATACATACTATTTTATTGCCAATTTCAGATCCTCTCTATCAAAAATGATGGAAAAACTCTAATTTTAGCGGGTATTATCACTTATCCACTGTGCTTTTGTTTACTGAACTTAAAGTCATCACTAAGGTTCCAAAACCACTTAGCTTCACTTTGAGGGTGAGAAACTGTTACTGAAACCTGATTGAGAATCTATTTAATTTACTGCATTATAATAATATAATAGTGGAAAGAACATTTTTCTTTTTTTAATGTGGGCTTAAATCCTGGCTCTGCCAAATGTAGCTTATGGGTAGAACTCTGGGTGATTTTATTAACCAGCTAGCAGTTTTCCCAGTGATGTTTTATAGGAAAAAAAAAGAGAGAGAGAGAGAAATACAGTGTACATTCAGATACTCCAAGTTAGAGGGTCACATGGTAATTTTTCATTCACATACACACAAATACAAAGATATATGGTAAGGCAGAGATGGAAAGTGATTAGTATCATAAAAGAAACATCAGTCAAATGCTGGAAGAGTTCAGCAGATAGAGAAGGAGTTTTGTTGTTCCATGAAGGTTAAAATTGTTAATAGACTGAGAGCACAGGCTAGTTTCCAAAACTGTTCTTGTACTTTCACAATGAATCTTCCTCTCACCCACTGTACCATCAGCCTCCACTCCAGTCCTTTCATCTAGACATTTATTCCAAAAAGTACTATTCAAATTTATAATTTTTTACTTCATAAACTGCCAATGAAATATCAAAAACAATGAGGCACTTCCCTTTTAGAGAAAACCTAATTAACTGTGTAAACTCTTGAAAACTTGATCGTGGTGTATTTCCTGGTTGCATACTATAAACAAAAGAGAAGCAGAAACTTACTGGCAACTTGACCTTCCTTGGAGAATTTAGCTGGAATGTGAATAAAATAAAGCCTTTGAATCCTCCCCACTAACTGACATGAACAGAAAAATTAACATTTCAACTTCTGAACCACATTCAGACATTATAGGAATGCAACAGATAGTCCTATTTCCCCACCAGCCTTTGTTTTCACTGCTTCTTGCAAGGGGTGGAGAGTTTTATCCCAAAATGGTGAATAGTCATGACCGAGTTTATCTCAATTCACTCTCACCTAGGCAGAAAAGGATAACAAATCAAGGTTTTGTTCTGAAGAGTCTCTCACAGAGAGGAAATTCAGTAGTTGGGAGTTTAGAAAGAGTTTCCAAACAGATCAATAGAGAGGCAAACCCAGTCACTCCTTAAAGGCATCAACCACTATAACACTGTCATTTGCCTCCCCTAGCTTTCTCCACCACTAACTTTTTAAGTCTTGCTAGCTTACTGGGGATTGACAGAAAAACACACAGTTGCTGAGATAAGGTTACTGAGGTACAGTAACTTCATAAAGTCTGTTTATTCACAGGTGAAAATTTGCTGTGAGTAATCCAGTAGTGACTGGATATATCTCAGCCAGATCATTCCAATTTTTACTTTGAGGCCATTATAACAGATGCGTTCAAAATGGCATCTAGATGACTGAGGAAAGGCTTAGGTTATAAGAATGAGAACCACTTTGTGAGTTAGTAAAACTTGGTTTGTGTCCTCATATCTATAATCTTGGCTAAGTTTACGACTGCACTTTCTCATCTGCCATACTCAGTAAGGAAAATAACTTTCACAGGATAAGGACTAAAAAGAAATAGCATCTTTAAAAGTACTCTGTAAAGTTCAAAATACTGCTTAGATGTTAGCTATAGCAATCTTTTACTGAGCCTAATAGTCATGATGTGACTCCTTAAATTCAATAATTTAACAATGATTTAAAGGAATACACCATGTTTTCCTTTTTATATAATTATATTTGCTCACTTATTTATTTTTGACTGCTCTGGGTCTTTGGTTGCTGCTCAAGGGCTTTCTCTAGTTGCGGAGAATGGGGGCTATTCTCTAGTTGCGGAGGGTGGGGGCTATCCTCTTGTTGGGGTGTGGTGCACGGGCTTCTCATTGCATTGGCTTCTCTTCTTGCAAAGCATGGGCTCTAGGCGCTGGGCTCCAGTGGCTGCAGCTCACAGGCTCAGGAGTTGCGACACATGGCACTAGAGTGTGGGCTCAGTAGTTGTGACACATAGGCTTAGTTGCTCCAAGGCATGTGGAATCTTCCCAGACTAGGAATTGAACCCATGTCCCTTGCATCAGCAGGTAGATTCTTATATGCTGTGCCACCAGGAAAGTCCTATAGTTTATTTTTTGTAAGACCATCAAAACTATTTGTATAGGTAGTATGATCTGTTAGCAAGATCAAAAGGTCATTTTGACTTTTAGATTTCTTTATTAACATAAAAATGTTCTATTTATTTTATATCTGTGTTATTTTTAGTAGAAAAAAATAGTCCTTTGTATTTCTCTATTTTAATAAGTTTCTGTGACAGTTCTACATAAACAGCAATTATAATATAATTTTGTGAACACTGTTTGGTTTCATTATATTTAAGTAAAACAAAAGCCATAACCACAGGTAACTTTCTCAGAAATCTATTATCAGAATAGTTCAATGTAATATATATCAAAAATGTTTTATTTCCTTCAAAAAGAGAGTAAACCAGAAATAAAATCCTCTAGAATAAGCAATGATGGAAGAGAAAAGTAAAAGCTCTTCAGAATTCTCACCTTCTAGACATTATGAACATGGTAGTTAATTGATAGCTTAAAACAGTTTTCCCTTTAAAGAGTAATTAAGGTTTCCACTAAGAACAAGGGCAATGGTTGAAATAGCAGAGTCCATTCTCAGAGATTGTCTGGGTCATAAAGATCTCTACAATCATTCTAGATCACAGAATGCTTTAATAACCTCAATGACACTCAGTCTCACTGAACTGATGAACCTCTTAAAGTGAAGTCGCTCAGTCGTGTCCAACTCTTTGCGACCCCATGGACTGTAGCCTACCAGGCCCCTCTGTCCATGGGATTTTCCAGGCATTAATACTGGAGTGGACTGCCATTTCCTTCTCCAGGAGATCCCGACCCAGGGATCGAACCTGGGTCTTCCACATTGTAGACAGATCCTTTGCCATCTGAGCCACCAGGGAAGTCCTAAAGAAAGAGACTTCCTATCCTGAAGGGACTCATTCTCCAGTTGAATGGCTGTTAAAAAGTTCTTTCGTATTATCACAGGGCAATATAGTGAGGAGGGGGCAAACTAAACCTTCCTCCCAAGAAGCAGGACGCCCCAGTCAGTTGACAAAAGTCTCCTTCTTTACTGTATTTTTTAAACAGTAACATTAAGTCCATGGATTTAACTTTCTTGGGCTCCAAAATTACTGTGGATGGAGGTGAGAGGTGGGCCACAGAGAAAGCTGAGAGCTGAAGAATTGATGCTTTTGAACTGTTGGAGAAGACTCTTGAGAGCCCCTTGGACTGCAAGGCGATCAAACTGATCAGTCCTAAAGGAAATCAATCCTAAATATTCACTGGAAGGACTGATTCTGAAGCTCAAAAACTGGCCACCTGATGCAAAGAGCTGACTCATTGGAAAAGACCCTGACTGTGGGAAAGATTGAATGCAAAAGGAAGAAGGGGGTGGCAGAGAACGAGATGGTTAGATAGCATCACCAACTCAAAGGACATGAATTTGAACAAACTCCAGGAAACCATGAAGGACGGGGAGACTGGCGTGCTGCAGTCTGTGGGATCACAAAGAGTCAGACATGACTTAGCAACAGAAAAACAACAACAACAATGGATTTTTCTGGCTTTTTTTTTTAATATTATGGCCATTATGTATTTTTATAAAAAGAAGGAATTGCATTGAAAAAGGCCATGTCTTGGCAAAGAATCCTATCACTAGTCCTAGCTATAAAATCACTTCAAGAATAATCAGTTGAAATGAGAGAAATCAAATATGGAACAAATAAATGGAGAAATATACCATGTTTATGGATTAGAAGAATCAATATAGCAAAAATGAGTATACTACACAAGGCAATCTGTAGATTCAATGCAATCCCTATGAAGCTACCAATGGTATTTTTCGCAGAACTAGAACAAATAATTTTACAATGTGTATGGAAATACAAAAAAAAACTTCGAATAGCCAAAGCAATCTTAAGAAAGAAGAATGGAACTGGAGGAATCAACCTACCTGACTTCAGACTGTACTACAAAGCTACAGTCATCAAGACAATATGGTACTGGCACAAAGACAGAAATATAGATCAATGGAACNCTGAAGCTGAAGCTGCAGTACTTTGGCCACCTGATGCTAAGAACTGACTCATTGGACAAGACCCTGATGCTGGGAAAGATTGAAGGCAGGAGAAGGGGACGACAGAGGATGAGATGGTTCTATGGCATCACCAACTCAACGGACATGAGTTTGAGCAAGCCCCGGGAGTTGGTGATAGACAGGGAAGCCTAGCGTGCTGCAGTCCATGAGGTCACATAGACTCAGACACAACTAAGTGACTGGATTGAACTGAGTCCTTAAAAACTAACCCTTTGCCACAACCACAATATGATACCAAGTTTAAAAGCACCCATCTGAGTCTCTGTGCCTAAGAGGTAGTCAAAACAAGGCTAGTACCTGCTCTCACCTCCAAAACATAACTTTTTGTTTCACAATTAAAATGAGCAGCATCTTAGGGAAAATTGTATCTTCACCCTTAGGTCTTTTTTGAAGAGAAAAATTAAAAGGAAGAAACAAGTGGAAAGAGAATGACTAGATGGACAACAAAGAGAGAGGAAGGGAAGAGAGAATGGGTGAGGAAAAAGGTCAGGGTGCTTGTGGAGGAGAGAGGCATAGTGAACTTTATACGTTTGCTATTTCCAAAAGATGTGTTCATTCCACTAAAACAGTGAATGAGGAAAATATTTTCCTTTTCTTTTCTGACAGCTGGAGCATAAATGATTGTTGCAATAACACCAGAAATTATTGGTCATTCTGAACATTCTTGCTAGTATGAAGCCAGCATGCCAGCCAATTTGAAATACTGGCCCACAAGGTGCCCTAGATATTTTGTTTTTCAAATGCAGGAATGTCAGCTTCTGGACAAAAAGTGATGTATGCTGTCTAGTGGGCAGCATGCTGGCCAGACACCAAATTTAGAATGTGTCTCCCTATAATCTCGGGTTCTAGCTCAGCAGTCCTTCACAACCAGTACCACCCCCAGGAATGAGAAGACCAAGAAAGAGAGCAGTGTTTGACATGTGAGTTGTCACCTCTACATACATTTCAAGAAACTAGTCTGAATCCAGGGTGAGTCAGAGCTAGGTGGGTCTCTTCTTCGGGAAGTTGATTTATTTCTATTCCATTCTAGTTAAGGCCTTCCAAAGAGAACTTAGGAAGCCCCTACTAAAAGTGGTTAAGCCCCACATTTTATACATTTTTTAATGTTTTCAGATACTTAAAATGTCATAACCACTCTAGTTTCATCACTTGCTTGTGGAAAAAGCAACATTATAAATTGAAAAATTTGGTAAGGATAATATTTTGTCCATATGATTTTTTAAAATGTACCTCTGCTATCAAACGAAGCCTACAGAGAGTCCTCACATTAAGTCAAAAAGGTACCAGCAAATATCTGAGACTGATTTGCAGGTACCAATCCCGATCGTGAAGCAGTGTTGAGACAGGCTGGGCCTGGGACCTGGGACCCTTTGCTGCAATGCTTGCACCTGGACGAACATCTCCTCATCTGCTCTTCTCAAGCAACAGAATATAAAGAAACTGTAAGACACTAAAAATAACTGCGTACATATGCAGTTGGCAAATTATGAACAAGATACAAAAAGACCAAAAACCCAGCTGCCACTTCTGAGGCCTCCCAGGTTCTGTGCATGATCCCTGCACACAGCCCCACCAAGGGGGCCAGCAGACCACCCAAGACATCTGTCCAGTCTGAACCACACATTCATCCTTACCCTCGCCCCATTTAATGGGCTACCTTGCTCCACCTCGGGGAGTAAGCAATAAAGCCTTAAAGCCAATAAAATCTTGACTGAATTTCTCATCTGGAATTTTATCAATTTCTATTGATTAAGGAATCCAAGAACCCTGGTCAGTAACAGTGTTAGTAATGCCTGTAGCTTTTACAACGGTAGCACTCACTCTACCTGGAAGATCATAGTTCTACCCATTGTACATTTTCCCCATAATATCACAAAGGAATTCTCCATGGAAAAAAGATTCCTGGAATTTTCCCATTATTTGCAGGAACCACCATAATCCATATGAAGGCAATCATAATGGAGGGGCATCAGACCAACACAAGAAATTCACAAACCCCAACTCTTTTGTGTATTCCACTTTGACAACCATTCACTGTTTCCTGTCCCACAAGAGAACATTCCTAAACCTCATGCATAACTTACCAAGAGAACACGGAATTAGTGCATGCGTACTTTAGTAGGTATAAGCCATATGAATCCTGGGTGGCTTGCAGGGAGGGGAAATAGTGAGAACACCATGAACATTTCTAGTTCAGAGCCCACTTTAAAAGCTATGTTTCCACAATTAACCAGAAGTGGAAAATTGGCATAAATCAATAAAACAGCAATTTCTCCAAGCATTCTCCTCAGTGATACTGAGCAAGGCACTGTGAGGTTGAAATTCTTTCCTTACCTTTGATTTAGCGTTTGTAACATGTCACTTATTCTTTTACGCAAGTCCACCCATTGAAATATTCTAATACATGAAGTTAACCTACAACCCTCCTCCAACTACTCTGCTGTTCCTCACATTAAAATTTTGTCTCTACTAAGAAGATATTAAATGGCAATGCCCACATAAGATACAAAAAAACAGAAGTTAAACGTTCACATGATGTCATGATGTATACCTGCCTACAGAGACAGACCATGAGACTTGGTAACCAGCAAATGATAACCAAGAACATTGTGTTTCTTTATATAAATTATCTGGTATTTATGTATTAATATTATTATTTGTGTCACAAACAAAAAAAATACACATTCAGAGAATAAAAGGATAGACAAGCAACCCATAATTAAGCATTATGAGTAAAATTTACTGGAGATACATTTTTCTAATAAGGATTTCTCAGGGAAATCTTTTCTAGAAATTAATTATATATGTCACTACCCTAAACAAAGGAGGGCAAAAGAAGTAGCACAAGCAGTTCCAAGCTTATACAACAGAACAGCAAGGCTTAAAAGAATGAAAAAGAATTACATTCTCTCCCCAGGCTATGAAGTCATCATAGTCTGTTCATTTTTAAGGAACCATAATGACAATTTGATACCAAGCAACAACTTAGTATTTCAAAATTAGCAGTATGAACCTTAGGTACACTAAATAATCCAATAACTATCTATAAAACTCCTAGCCTTCGTTTTCACTTATTCTCAGGATAACTGACTAAATGAGACACACAGATTGATGTCATATTACGTTTATTTCTAATCAAGANGAACCATAATGACAATTTGATACCAAGCAACAACTTAGTATTTCAAAATTAGCAGTATGAACCTTAGGTACACTAAATAATCCAATAACTATCTATAAAACTCCTAGCCTTCGTTTTCACTTATTCTCAGGATAACTGACTAAATGAGACACACAGATTGATGTCATATTACGTTTATTTCTAATCAAGATTAACTGTTAGGTGTCCAATCAATTTAGCCTCAGATCATTTATAGGGAAATGGAGAATACAGTGTTTGACCTGACAAAAATAGCCGACTTAGTAATTTTACAAAAGCCCAACTCTCAACACGGCACAAACCTACAAGATAGAATTTACAATTCTCATATCTTTCATATTACAATATTCTAAGTCATACCAAAAAAATAAGGAATATTACAACTTCTTTAGAAACACATGACTTGCCCCCATGTCTTCTCCTAACTGAATTTATATAGAATGGGCAAATATCCAATAATTTAAATCTGTATAGGAATAGAATCATAATAATTAAGCTCAAGGGAATTATTTCCTTGATTTATCCAGTCGGGATGCTTTAAGACTAAAATAGGCAACTTTTTTCCCTGTGAAGAAAAAGTTTTACTGTGCTGTCACACACACACACACCCCTCCATTCACAGGTACACAACATACTATAGTCTACAAGGTTAGCATCGTCAGGATATCCATGCATATTCACACAGAAACAATAACAAGATTTCTGCAAACACGCATCATCAGCACCTGTTAATGACACTGGGCCACACTGAAGGAAAGTCTGAATTTAGTACAGGTCAAGGTGGAAAGCGTTTCATCTTTCTCCATAACCAGTTCTGATCCTCTAGTAAACTCATCCTAGACTCTTCAATGGACTCACACTAATTAAAGTCATTAACAGTTTTCTTGGTTTCCAGGCCCAATTTCCTTTTTACCACTGCTAGTGTTAACTAAAGAAATCCTACCTCAATAAGCACTACAGATAATATGCTAAAGAAAACTAATCCCCCAGAAAATGCAGTAATTTCTGTACCAGAATGTAAATGAAGAATGCTGCTTCCTTAATTTTAGTAAGATTATTGATTCTAACCAGAAAGAATTTACTTAAGCAACCACTCTGAAGCACATCCAATATTCAAATACACCTTTATTATGGTGGCTCAATATCTAGAAGTTTGGTATTGACAGTATCGTTATAAAATGCATAAAGCTGTCAGATCAGTTTGGAGGGAAAAAAAGCTACTAAAATATAAAGATTTATTTAATGGGCATATGGCACTAGAACATAAATACCCATAAGTAAAATTATAAAAATAACACAAAGTAAAAAGTACCTTAAGCTAAGATTTTAAAAAAGAAACTGGAATTATTTAGTTAGAACCAAAATTATTAAACCACCCATACATNACATCTGTCTCTTATACACATCTGGCATATGGCACTAGAACATAAATACCCATAAGTAAAATTATAAAAATAACACAAAGTAAAAAGTACCTTAAGCTAAGATTTTAAAAAAGAAACTGGAATTATTTAGTTAGAACCAAAATTATTAAACCACCCATACATACATAGCCACATTCACTCTTGCCCCAGGAATGCAATGTAGTCTTCATTCATTTCTAAAATGTTATACATCTGTATGATCATTACAACCCAAATGCTTAGGAGGATTATTAGAAAAAGCTTTTAAAAAACTATTACAGATGCTATAAAATCCTGTATGTGACAAACAAAATATGTGGGNTTTTGCATCTGGCTTCCTTCACTCAGCTAATACTTTCAGGTTCGTCCGCGCTATAGCACGTGCCAGCACTCTGCTCCTGCGTGTTGTTGAATTGTAGTCTACCGTTATCGATACATTAGATTTTATCTGTCTATTCATCAGTTGAGAGGCATTTGAATTGTTTCCACTTTTTTGCTATTATGCATAATGCTACTATGGACATTTGCATACATGTCTTCAGGTGGACAGATATTTTCACTTCCCTTCAGAAGACATCTAGGAATGGAATCACTGGATCATATTTGGATCTCAGATCCAGGTGTGTTTGACCCCAAAGCTTTAATTCACCACCCTATGCTCGCTCTGTTTCTCCTCCCTGGAAATCAGTCTCTGGCAGTTCACACCCTTAACCAGGACATCCCCTTCCTCTCATCACCTTACACCTACAGTGGGAGCTATGGTTTCTGCTGGGTGAGACATTGAGAAGACATATTCTGATGGTAGGTCTAGGAAAGAAAACAACCCTCTTCAAAAGTACAGGCAGAAAGGACTTTCCTGTGGCTGAGGTCCATTAGTTGAGAATCNAACTCGATGGACATGGGTTTGGGTGGATTCCGGGAGTTGGTTGATGGACTGGGAGGCCTGGCGTGCTGTGGTTCATGGGGTCTCAAAGAGTCGGACACAACTGAACGACTGAACTGAACTGTTTGAACATTTTTCTCTTAACTCATTATTGACTGTAGGATATTTGCAGAAACTAACACCTGTGGCTGGTGATTTGTTATGTAAGAGATATTAATACGTCTCTGGTCAATAAAGTTCTGGTAACAAAAGATGCATTAATATGCCTCTGGTTAATACTGTGTTAAGGAGGACTGCCTGAAAGAAGCAGTCTTTCTCCTTCACATCTCAAGATAGAGATTTTATCCCAATAATGGGGTCTCACCCAAGCTTAGCACTGATGGAACATTCCCATCAATCAGCAAACTAACACAATAGAGCTAACATTTTATATTTTATGAATGAGGTATAAAATAAGCACCAGTTGTATGCATAGAGTATAAAATATACCCCATCCATCTATCTACCCATTATATGTCAATATCTATATGTAGACTATCTCACATAAGATATGTACATAAAACATCTATACATAGATACCAATATAGGTATGTGTAAACTCTTCCTTGTCACACTTCCTACTTACTCTTGTCCTATTTTTCTGCTTTTACACCAAAAACTTCCTCTTTCCTCATTCTGCCTTGAATCCATTCTATTCTGACAATAATCTCCTTGTTACTATATCAATGGTCAGTTCTCAATATGTGAACCGACATAAGTTAAAGTTTATGCCTCTCACTTTCTCAAAAACTTTCTACATTTGGTTATCAGGGTACCACTGGCTGTTATTTCTTTTTTTTTTCTAGTTTTATTAAGACACAGTTGACATACAGCACTAGATAAGCTTAAGGTGTACACCGTAGTGATTTTATTTCCATACGTTGTAAAATGATTACCACAGTAAACTTAGTGAATGAACATCTATTATCTCATAGATGCAAAGGGAAAGAAAAAAAATTATTTCTTCCTTGTGGTGAAAGCTCTTAGGATTTATTCTCTTAACAACTTTCATATACCATGTACAGTAGTGTTAATTATATTTACCCTGTTGTACATTACCTTTCTAGTACTTATTTATCTGTGGCTGAAATTTGTACATTTAGGCTACCTTCATCTGATTCCCTTACCCCACCCCCAACATCTGGTAACCACGAATCTCATCGGTTTTTCTTTGAATGTGTTCATGTGCTTGTTTGTTTCTGAGGTATAATTTACCTACAAAGCTATGCTAGTTCCTGTTGCAACATAGTGATTCAATATTTCTATACATTTCAAAATGATCACCACAGTCAGACTAGTTACTATTTCTCACCATATAAAGATATTACATAATTATTGACTACATGTCCCATATGTACATTTTATACCGATGACATCCCCTGGAGAAGGAAATAGCAACCCACTCCAGTGTTCTTGCCTGGAGAATCCCATAGACAGAGGAGCCTGGTAGGCTACAGTCCATGGCCTGGCAACAGTCAGACACAACTAAACCACCATACTACTATAGACTGAAAGTAAGTACCTCTTAATCTCTCTCACCTATTTCTCTCATTTCCCCTACTCCTTTTTATTTCTTTTCTACATTACCAGTTGCTGTTTCTCAGCCTCATTGCTTGTTCCTCTTTATCTTTTTTGCCTCTAAATTTTAGAATGCCTCATATCCCAATCTTTGGGCCTCTACTTCTCTCATTTTATGAGTACTCCTTAGGTGAGATAAATCAGACTCAGACCTTTAAATGTTTCCTAAATAGTAATAACTCCCAAATGTATTCCTTTCATGTAGACTCATGTTCTGAAATCCAGTCTGTCAACTACCTCCTTAACATCTCTATTTGAATGTCTAATTGGTGTCTGATCAGCTTCATGATAGGTGGGATACTGTCTGTCTCACTGCTGTGTAACATCCCAGGCATAGTACAGTTTCTGGCACACAGTAGAGGCACATTAACTAAATGAATTGATGCATCTAATAATAATAATATGATAAGTAATTTTTTATATTTAGAATACATTGTTTAGGTTATCTCATTTAATCCTTAGTAAAACCCTGCATGCGTGCATGCATGCCAAGTCACTTCAGTCATGTCCAACTCTGTGTGACCCTATGGACTGTAGCCCTCCAGGCTGCTCTGTCCATGAGATTCTCCAGGCAAAGAATACTGGAGTGGATTGCCATGCCCTCCTCCAGGGCATCTTCCCAACCCAGGGATAGAACCCATCTCTCTTTACGTTTCCTGCGTTGGCAGACAGGTTCTTTACCACTAGGCCCGCATGAGAAAGTAGTTATAATTGTCATCTCTTATATTGGATACCAATGGGGAAGGGGAGGATTAGAAAGCTTACATAAACTGCTGGATACAGCCTACATAACCAATAAATGGCTGTGTTGATTTGTACTGTGCCAGCTTGCTGAGCTAAAACTACATTTTTCAGGATTGCCTTCTCTGTATGCATGTGACTGGAATTTGCCAAAGGAGGAATTTGTGCAAAAGCAGGAAAATAGAGTGAGATAACACTTATTCTTCTTTGAAGGACTTTGTAGTGTGACTACAGTGACACACTCAGAGTCCCAGAATGTTCTAGCATGTCCAAGCTCTCACTTCACATTCAGATATTCCTAATTCCCAACCCTTATGAGCAACAGTCACCCCGTGCACATACCAAGAGCCTGAATGTGGACCTAAAGGAGCAACAGCCATGCAAAGACCACAGCTTTCCACTGGCAGCCATGGAGTCAGCCATGGAGCAAGCCTGCCAGCCCGAAAAGAAAAAATGCCTCCAAGGTAATATCACCAGGTGGTCTGTGGTATCTGATAAAAATCCCAGGAGTGCAGGGGCTTGGGGATGTGGTTCAGTGGATAGACATGGGTTTGAGTCAAAACTGCTAGGAGTAATTCCCAAGTTCTTTTACCCACTGCTACATGATGAGGGCGACTGGAATCACGTTTATGGGGTCTATTTTCCTCACCTTCAGAGAAAAATGATCAACACCAGCCTTGTATGGTTGTTGTGAGCAATACATGAACATATACATGTAAAGTCTCTGGCACATGAGGGTTAAACTGCCATGAGTCAGGGCAGCTGGAACTTGGTTGATTAAAGAGGCACAGAAAGGGCTGTCAGGGGGATGAGCAGGTGGATAAGCCTGTGGTGGTACTAATGAGGCCATGCAAGAGGGGCTGAGGAAGGTTAAGGCGATTGGCACCTGCAGGGTTCTATTGGGTGGCTAGGGGCGTCCTGGGGTAGTGAGGCTGAGTTGAACTCATACAGCAAGAGGCAATGTATGAAGAAGGTGCTGGAGACACATTGTAGGCACCAGCTCCCTCAGGTACCTTCCAGTACCTGGCTATGTCTGGCTTCCCAGATATCCCTGGGAAGGGATAAGCTTCAACAAGTAAGCTTCAACTTACCCATTCACAAAATGGCTTCAGAGGGTCTGGTAATGACTTTTCTCAGATATTTCAGTTGCTCCTTCTAGAAAGTAACTTCCCCAGCTTCCGTCACAATTGTATAAACTATTGTTCCTGTAGTACACCTCTTATTCCATTATACTCATCCTGGTTCTGTTCCCCTGAGTGGCTTCTTATTGTTGTCTGTTGTTCAGTCGCAAAGTCATGCTGACTCTTTGTAACCCCATGGACTGCAGATGCCAGGCTTCCATGTCCTTCACTATCTCCTGGAGTTTGCTCAAATTCAAACTGAGTGGCTGGAAGAGTTCAAATCCAAGTCTTCCTAGTGCCTTTCACTATTCTACAAGAAATCCAAGTTAGGGAGATAAAACCCTGAAACCAATAACTATGTGAAAGTGCAAAACTGGATGATCGAGGGTGTGCGAACTGACTGGAGGAAATGGGGTGACATGAAGCCTGAACTCTTCAAGGACTGCTAGCATATCTCCATGTAGAGATGATGAGAGGGAAAGGGTTTCCAGTAAGACACAAGAAGTTCTGAAACACATTAGGAAAATTACTGTAATAAGACTAAAATTTACTGGATTCCTACCATATCTACATTTACATATAGACATCATTTGTATCTACATTCCTTCTCAACATTTTTTAACATTTCTGACAAAATTTATCCCACAAGCTATGTAAAGGAACGGGTTCAAGTTAGGAAACCTGACTGTGGTCCTATACCTTCTATTAAAAATTGGATTCAAATATGCCTCTGTGTGTCTCCAAAGTCCTATGGAAAATAATGTGCAAAAATGCCTCCAGCAAGAGTGTGAGTTCAGAAAACTCCAGAGGTTTCCCACCAAGATGGCTTTCATTCTATTTTCTGTCTCATCTCTCATCTCACTGTCATCCCTCCATGTACCTGACTTACACCTCTCTCTCTCTGTGCGTTTATGACTCAAGAATGCTTCTGACCACTTACCCTTGCAAGGCAAATATCAAGGAGGAAGATTCAAGGAACAGCACATTTCACTATTTCTTCTACTGTTATTATTAAGCCTCATTAGGCAATTCATAATTTTTGTCACAGGGTGCTGGAAACAAAATCACGTCCATCATCTCAACATTTCTAGGACTCACATTTTGCACAAGTATACTGAGGGAATTCGACTAGATTATCCCTCAAAGTCCATCTGGATCTTATAACATGAGGCTTTAATATGTTCTTGTTGTATTTTTGGCCCATTTAATGACTTTTTATGTTGCAAGCACCAGACAACATGGTTACTCTAAGATGTTTTTCTATATCTTTCCAAAACCATGTAAATATGTGATTCTTAGCTATCATCACTCAAAATCACTTATCTTTTTCCTCATGAACCCTATATTTTGAGACATTTTTCTCAAACAAATTGAATTGTAAGGTGTAATAATGTATCCTTTATCCAGTCATAGAGAACAAACAGTAAAATTGACTAGTTTGTTGTCTCTCTCCCTCTGAAAGAATTTAAGTTCTGTGAGGTCAGGCATTTTTCTTCTCCTGCTCATTACATCCCCAGGGTCTAGAACAGGATATTGTTTTGTTCTTGTTTAGTTGCTAAGTCTTGTTCGAGTCTTTTGAAATCCCATGGACTATCCATGGGATTTCCCAGGCAAGAATATTGAAGTGGGTTGCCATTTCCTTCTGCAGGGGAACTTCCCAACCCAGGGATCTTGCTTGGCAGGCAGATTCTTTACCACTGAGCTACCAGGGAAGCCCGACATATAGTGCTGCTGCTGCTGCGTCGCTTCAGTCGTGTCCAACTCTGTGCGACCCCATAGACAGCAGCCCACCAGGCTCCCCTGTCCCTGGGATTCTTCAGGCAAGAACACTGGAGTGGGTTGCCATTTCCTTCTCCAATGGATGAAAGTGAAGAGTGAAAGTGAAATCGCGCTCCTCAGTCCATGGGATTTTCAGGCAAGAATACTGGAGTAGGGTGCCATTGCCTTCTCCGGACATATAGTGAGCACCCAGTAATTATTTCATGATTTATTGAGTGAATAAATCCATGAACATGATTCTGTTTGAAAGACTAGGTGTGCTAGAAGACCACGGTCTATGAGTTTGAACAAAACTGAATTAACATCAAGTTTCACAATATATAGAAATGATTTGCTCTTCAAACCTATTTCCTGTGTCATAAAAGGAAAGAATAATTCCTTTTCCCACTCCACTCCCACTCCACAGAGAAATGCTTTGAGAATTAATTAAACAGTAACATGGAGAAAGCATTTTGAATTTCTAGAAGAAAGCACTTTATTAATTTAAGGCTTTTATTATGTGAACAAACTGTAAGTGACACAGGGGCAAGGATAAAGATGAGGATATGTTAAATGGATTATACTGTTCAGAATATTACATTGGCATTTTAAGGGATAATTGATTTGAGATTGATATAGGCAGAGTGAAAAACACAAAGCAGTTGAAGAAATCTTCTCCCAAATAACAGATTTTTAAGAAATACTTTCTCCTTTGTAGTCAACTCTCAATTATTTATGGCACAATACTCTCATTAATGAATTATTCCCCATGTTTACCATCCTTTTGTCTATTTTATGGGCATCTCCTTCCTAATTAGAACTCCCATACCAATGTCAGAGGGCTGGCATTAAAAAAAAAAGTTTAAGCTAAAATTTGTCCTTATCAGGAGTACATTCCTCTCCCCTTGTTTATTAGGGTTCAGCCATGAAGCCAGGTAAGGGTCACAGAATTAGAGACATATGAATTGTAACCAATTCAGTTCACAAATCGCTAAGTATATGGCACAGAATAATTGCACAACATGAGTTAGTCAACATGGGGAGATGGAAAGGGGTAATGAAATGCCCCAAGGAGAAGCCTGGACAGGAGGAGTCTCAAGTTCAGCAGCAAGGCTCACTGCAAAGGACAAGTATGAGTGGAAAGTCATCTGAAGCTCTGAGGGAACCCCCAGCAGTATCCCTGGAACAACTCTCACCATCTCAGAGTTGGGTCCTCCAGCAAAGAGCCTTACAGTTACTCAGCTCCATGGTCTAATTTTAAGAAGTCTGTCTGTCAGTAGGTGTAACAGTTACATCCCAGGGGATCTTGTCTCTATCGGTTGCTCCTTCAGTTCCAGTGACATAAATCCCAATTTGCCTAGTAAATCGCTTATCTAAATTAGCACTGTTAGTCTATTGCTCAAAGACACTTGCAGTCTTACAGCAGACGTGTCAAATCAACTAATATGAAAGCACACTGGCCACTGTGACTCCATTTTGAACTACTTAGCATGGCTTAACATAGCATAAATCCTGTAACTTTCATTCAGGATAAGTAGGAATCATCACACAAAAGAAATCATATCATAACCCTCCTTGTTGTTAAAATGTTTAAATTCTGATATAGATTGCTTTCCAAATGACACAATTTTTAAGTGTTATATACACTTTTAAATTAGTTGAGCACATATTATGGTGAGATGCCATATAAAGTTTGGGAAGGAATACAGAAATGTTGCAACTTTGTTCCTGCCCTTTTGGCATGTTGGACTAGAGAGGGCATGAGAATGCTTGAGTTTTAACTGACTCCACTGCTTAAAATCTAGGTCACGTGGGTGATTTGACCATTCTAAGCCTCAGTGTCCTTAACAATAAAACAAAACTCATATCTGTTTTGTTCTGCTGTGAAAATCTTTTTATTGAAAGGTAAATAAAGTATTTAGAATGACAATCTGATAGCAGTCATATTGATCAGATCAGAAACCTAGAAATAGACCCTCATTTCTGTTGGTCAGACACCAGGGGCTACAGTAATTGAAACGGTTCATCCAACAGGCAAGGTAGGATGTCTAGAAAGTATCGAAACCAGATGACAAGATCAGAATGGTATAATGAGAGATAGAAGGCAGAGCTCCCGAAGGAGGGCTAAGCATGGCAAGAACAGGCCATGTCTGGAGCTTTCAACAGGGCTGGCATTGGGATGCATGGTCCAGCAGCTGGACAAAGGTAAGTGGGGTCATGGCCTCAAGGTAGGCAAACACAAAGCAACTCACTTCCTATTTAGTTTCCAAATTCTTAGCCAAGAAGTCTTTAAATTAGAAATGATAGAAGATGTGATTAGAATATTAGAATATTAAAATAATAAAAATGGAAGGGATTGGGGCTTCCCTGGTGACTCACTGGTGAAGAATCCACCTGCCAATACAGGAGACGTGGGTTCAATCTCTAGTCCTGGAAAATCCCTCATGCCCCAGAGCAACTAAGCCCTTGCACCACAACTATTGAGCCTGAAGCTGCAACTACTGAGCCCACATGTGGCGACTATTAAAGACTGTGTACCCTAGCGCCGTGCTCTGCAAAAGAGAAGCCACCTCGATGAGAAGTCCATGCTCTACAATGAAGACTAGCCCCCACTCACCACAACTAGAGAAAAGCTGGCACAGCAACAAAGACTCAGCACAGCCAAAAATAAATAAATTAAAAAAAAAAATTTTTTTAATGGAAGGGGTAACCCTCAAAAACCAAGTGAAGAAACTGGGCTTCAATTACTTGCACATACTTTCTCAAGGTCACACAGCTCAGCAGAGTAAGAGCCAGGACTTAAATCTTAAGTTTCCATATCTAATGATTCTTACATTATATGATACTGCCTCTAAGAGGCAACTTCCCTTCCCAGGATAAAGGAAGAAAAAAGGGGGCACTCAGTTGTCTTAAGGAATTTATCTCTAGAGTCAGAGAAGTTCTGGTCACTGGCACTGAGAGATTTGGAAATGAAATCCTCAGGAAGTTACAAAGCACGGTAGAGGAAAGATGATAGTAAAATAGAGCCAGTTTGCCCAAAATAAGGGAGAAAATGCACAAGCTGGTACCTAGAGCCTGCCCATAAGAAAGTTCTACAATAGAATTCAACACATGTCTATTAAGTCCTTTACAACATACCAGACACTACGCTAGTCCATGATGATGAATTGATCTTTTCCAAAACAAAGTCCAATAGAAGAGAGATGGGCAAATCACTATAGTGTGATGTATTCAATGCATGTGTCGACAAAGTGGTAAGAAAACATAGAATTTAAAGTCAAAGACATTTTATGAGTCTCTAAAAGTGATAGAAATTTTCCAGAGGGTCAAAGGAGAGGAATAGCACAGCAGCATTTCAGCTGGGTGGAATGACATGTGCTGAATTACACAAATAAGAGACAAATGTTTGCTGAACAGCAAGAAGTTTGATATGGATGGTTTCAAATAGAAGGAATGACTTTGGTGGAGATGAAGATGGTATATAAACTGGGGCCAGATTTCAAAGAACTTACAGTTCACCCTGGAAGTTTGGGATTTAAGCAATCAGAAAGTGGATGGGGTTTGAAAATTTGAAGAGAAGAGCAGGGATGATGAAGAGCCAAATGAGCGTACACCCACCATAACCTCAAGCGGATCAGCGGCAGGCGTGCATTTCCTCTGTAGGCATTGTCTCTAGACGGGCAACTGAGGACTACATGAAGGTAAAATGTACTATTCAACAGGGCATTTGACTGTTTCTTTTGTGAGAGCTTTGTAAACATGAAGATTATTAAGTAAGGACTTGAAGAACAGTTCATTGGATTTATAATACACTGAATAAAACCCAAAGAAAGGAGGACTTCATGGAGAAGATTCAGAGTTGTGACATTAGAATTTCCCTGTTCTAACTGGGCTTATGCAATGACTCAAAAGTGTAAGTGGCCCACTTAATCAAATTTATAAATGGCACAAAGCTATGAAGAATAGTTAATACACTGGATAATGGCGGCAAAACCCAGGGAAATCAAGGCAGGCTGGTTGAATCTGCATTGCTATAAACATAGTGACAAAGAAGTATAGATGAAATGAATGGCATTAGAAACAGGGCTTGCCACAGCACTGCTCTCTATAGACACACATGATTCCACATACCAAAGACACAGAACTCCACACTCCATCATTTGTTAAAATTCTGCCTCCTCCTTTGCTATTTAAAATCCATGAGCACAGAGATTTTGTTCTGTTTTTACTACTTATTGCACTCTATTGTACACTCAGTGCCTACAGCTGAGCCAAGCACATAGCAGGGAACAACATATTGAAGGAGTGAGGAAATTGATCTGAAGGCAAAGTAATAAGGATGTGAAAGTGCTCAAAGCCACTCTGATGAGGAGGAGAAACAGAGATATTTTGTCCGAAAAAGAAAAGGTATGAGTGATTTTTGATGACTGTCTTAAAACATTAAAGGACTTTCATGTGGAAAAAGAATCAAACAAAATCTTTCAAGCCCCAGAGGACAAATTTAAAATAAAAGGTAGATGTTTCAGGCAGGTGGATTTCAGTTTGATGCAAGGAAGTAATTTCTAACATTTAGGGCTATTCAAAACGGCCTTACTGCAGAGGTGAGTTGCATGTCCCTGGAGGTGTCTGAGGACCTGATGAATGGTCATTAGAGATTATTGTTCCACTGAGCTCTTGATGAAAGTGAAAGAGGAGAGCGAAAAAGTTGGCTTAAAGCTCAACTTTAAGAAAGAAAGAAAACAAAGATCATGGCATCCGGTCCCATCACTTCATGGGAAATAGATGGGGAAACAGTGGAAACANCCTCATGAGAAGACCTGACTCATTTGAAAAGACCCTGATGCTGGGAAAGATTGAAGGCAGGAGGAGAAGGGGACGACCGAGGATGAGATGGCTGGATGGCATCATGGACTCGATGGATGTGAGTCTGAGTGAACTCCAAGAGATGGTAATGAACAGGGAGGCCTGGCGTACTGCGATTCATGGAGTTGCAAAGAGTCGGACATGACTGAGCAACTGAACTGAACTGAACTGAGGCTCCTGGGGTAGGTGACCACAGTGGTCACTTCTAATCCATGTTGTCCAACTACAAAATGAGATGACACACGAGAAAATGATTTGAAACTTAACCCTTAAAACTGAACACTATTTTCTTAGGAAGACTTAAAATAATTTTCATGTAAACTGAGGCAAGATTGAACTGAAATATTAAAAATGACAAAGAATACTAATAATAAAACATCTCTTTGATTTTATTTGGGGCTTTCTTGGTGTCAGGGAAGACCTTATGCAGGAGAGGGGACTGCTTAGCTTTAAATATTGAGTACAGAAGGGGTGGGCTGGTTGTTGCTGAAGTGTGACTGTGAGAGAAGCTGCACACCCAGAAACATGTGCTATCTGATATCAAGAAGTTGGTCTTCCCCACACAGTTGTCTTATATTTATCTTTTCATCAGCAGTTTGTAGTTTCTCAGAAGTTGCTAGTTTATCACTCTCGAGACAAAGAGCACCTGTTCCCCCCAAGATTCAAAACCTCATTTGTAATTCTTTTATTCTCTTTTTCTTGGATTCTCCATTTTCTCTACTTATAAATATTTCCTAGCTTTTCTAACTAGCCAAGCATTAACACTACTGAATTTCTGCACTCTTTAAGGAGTCTTAAAGTGCTACAGTCCGTGAAGTTCTAAAGAGTCAGACACAACTTAAGCTACTGAACAACAACAGCAAACTTGTTTTTAATTAAAAAACAGCAATAGGGGGAAAAAAGAGTAAACTGCAGACTCAAATTCCAGAATACACTTTAGTAATTTATAGAAAAGCATTTTTTTATTGATCAGATAGTTTTAATATATGTATTTTATATGAACATGTATACACCCATTGGGCTTCCCAGGTGGCTCAGTGGTAACGAATCTGCCTGCCAATGAAGTTGACCTTAAATTAGTTATGTTTATCAGCTTCAAAAACTATACAAAGAATAATGCTGTAACTGAAAGATGGCCAAGCAGTCTACAACAAAGAACTTAGCACCAGTATTAAAATTCTCCTTGTGCTGTGTAACTTTTGCTTTTGTGGTACTTTAACCATAAGAGTTCTACCTGCAATTTTCAATCTACTTGACAATCCTTATGGCATTTTCCAACTCTCCTTAAATATTAGACCCCTAAAAAGAGTTCTTTTTCTTTCTTATCGTTGGTTACTCCGGTGATAATTTTTCAAGGTGCAAAAGTCAATGTTACTTGTTTTTGACTAATAAAGCCCAAATTTGGAAAACAAGGCTTTTCTGAGTTTCCCAGTATAGTCTGTGGCCACCTGGAAGAGAAACGCCCTAAAGAGCAGAGCAAGGCCCTAGGAGACATCTCTTTTGGTCCTCTGGGGCTGCTAAACATGTTCTCGAGTGCTCCAAATACCATAGTTCTTAAATCTAGCATCTGTCTATTCCTTGATCGGCAGTGAAGTTTTTGCTTAGATGCTTTTAGCTCTGCTCAATGAGAAAGAGGTGATCATTTGTGCGATCAGCAGAAAGAATGCTATGACTGATTAACAATCCTGCCCTGACCCAAGGGTATGGCACTGCAGGCCTTCAGGAATGATCCTGGCTTAAGGGTCTCCCTCTCTTCTGAGACCCATTTGTGAAAAGTCCAGTTGAATTCAACTATCTGGCTGATGCAATTCTATGCTGACCGAGAGCAGATCATTTATTCTAGATCTTTGAGGGAGGGCCTGAAGTTCTCTATCAAGCCACTGCAAGTGGAGGAAGGCCCAGGAAGTCACTGTAACAACTCCTGTGGATTCCCAAGCATCTCTCCCAGAAATAACTGTGTCTTTTCTGAATCATTAAATCCTTATTCATTAAGCACCTACACTGTGTCTGACAAGTTTCTAAATGAATATCACAGACCAAATAGATGGAGAATCACCCAGACCCAAATTAGGAATACCAGAGAGCTAGTAAAGTACCCTGGCGAATGTCTCTTCCCAGCTCACTTTCTTTGCTGGCCCCCAGTACTCTTTCTGGTGACCTCATCCACTCACTGGCTACAAATGCCGTCATGCTGATGACACTCCAGTTTACATCCCAATCCTGATTTCTACCCCATCCCCCAGAACTCCAAACTCACATTTACAACTGCTTACATCTTCACTGTGACACCATAGCCATTTCTATTTAAAGAGGTCCAAGACAGAAATTCTATTTTCCCAGCCTACATCCCAAGTTATTCCTTTTCCAGAATTCCTCATGTGAGTAAGGAGAATACTCTTTTCCTAAGTATACATGAAAAATATAAGAATCATTCAAGGAAACCATAATCCTTCCCCTTTACTCATTGCTTTATACAATACATTAGTAACTCCTTTCAGTATATATCGAAATAAATATCATATCAAGATAATTCTATTCTCCCACCTCCTCTGCCACCTCCTAGACTAAGCCACCATCATTTTCTACACAGACTACTCAAATAGCCTTCTAACTACTCTTTCTGCTTCCATTCTTAGCTATATTCACACAATCTTCAAATAAAGCCAGAGTGATATATTTAAAATATGTAATAAATCATGATGATATTTGGCAGCTTAAATCTTTCAATAGCTTCCTAATTCCCTTAGAATAAAATTCAAGCTTCTTACTGTGGCCTACAAAATCTTTAATCATTTGGCCCCTCATCACCTCTCCAAGTTCATCTTATGCTATATTTCTCCTTGCTCAAAATTCAAGAGATGATCATCTCTATCTTACACAAGCTGTTTCAGGAAATAGAAAAAGAGGAAAAGCCAGCCAATGTAGTGAAATCTAATGTCAAGGACAAGGACAGGGTAAGAAGAACACACGATAGAATCATCTCACTTGTCATCCTAGAGTCAGGAAATAGATAAAATAATTTTATTAAATGTAGTATATATCAAATAGGCCTTGTCAGTATACTATACTATAATCTTGGAGTTACCTCAAGAATGCAAGGATACATCAATATCAAAATCTTTTAACATTACCTTTCAATATATATATGAAGAAAGAAAACAGTGTGATCAACTCGATAGAGGAATATATTATTCAGGACAGGCAGGCTATGCTGTAGTAACAGACAGATAACAAAATCTCTGTAGCTTACAAAAAGAGGGGCTTATTGCTTTCTCAAAAAAATTCCATCTTATTAAATTAAGTGTGCCGGGTTCAGTCCCTGGCTTGGGAAGATCCCCTGGAGAAGGGCATGGCAACCCACACCAGGATTCTCTTGCCTGGAGAATCCTCACGGACAGAAGAGCCTGGTGGGCTACAGTCCATAGGGTCACAAAGAGTCAGACATGACTGAAGTGATTAAGCACATGCACTGTATATAAAATGCATAATATATCAGATTAAATACAGAAAAATTATAAGCCATGTATTATTTCATAGACTTCAAGTAATTGCAGTGTCACGGGATGGGTATTGGACTAAGTGTTGAGACTCATATTGCTAACTTTGGGCAGGTCACTTAATCTCCATGTAACTCAAGTTTTTCATCTGAAAAAATGGGTAGATTAGACTGAATGATCTGCTTTCTTACAGTTCTGATATCCCTGATAGACCAGCCTTAGCACTGTCAGTGGAGTTGACATGATATGGCCATCAGTTCCCAGGCATATTTAGCTTATTTATTTTTTCAATTTTGGTCTAAGCTACTTCCATATTCCTTTTCCTCCCATTTTCTGGACATGCCTACATAATGACAGAAGCACAACTTCTCCACAAATGAGCCTTTTCTTTAATTGAAATATAGTTGATTTACAATATTTTATTAGTTTCAAGTATACAACATAGTGATTCAATATTTTTACAGGTTATACACTATTTAAAGGATGTGAGGGTTGGACTATAAAGAAAGCTGAGAGCAGAAGAATTGATGCTTTTGAACTGTGGTGTTGGAGAAGACTCTTGAGAGTCCCTTGAAGTGCAAGGACATCCAACCAGTTCATCCTAAAGGAAATCAGTACTGAATATTCATTGGAAGGGCTGTTGCTGAAGGTGAGGCTCCAATACTCTGGCCACCTGATGCGAAGGACTGACTCATTGGAAAAGACCCTAATGCTGGGAACAATTGAAGGCAGGAGGAGAAGGGGACAACAGAGGATGAGATGGTTGGATGGCATCACCGACTCAAGGGACATGAGTTTGAGTAAACTCTGGAAGTTTTTGATGGACAGGGAGGCCTGGCCACTGCAGTCCATGGGTTTGCAAAGAGTTGGACGCTACTAAGTGACTGAACTGAAATGAAAGTTATTAAAAAATAATGCTATATTTCTCTGTGTTGTACAATATATCCCTGTTGCTTCCACAAGTGAACATTCTGATTTTGAATTCATTTGCAGAGACTGAAGTGGCCCCCAGCTGCCATTCATAAACAATCCTTGATAAAGCTAACTTGTAATAGGCTTCTGTCTTGCTTAGCCTCTTCTGAGAAAACTCCCATATTCAGTGAACTTGGCTAGGAGTGTGATATATAGTCCTTACCCTACAGGAATTGAAAACATATTCTGAAACTTCATAGGGAAAAAAACACACTTTGAAATATAATAGAAACCTAATTGTATGGAACACGAGGGAGTTAGAGTCTCTTAGGCCAGGGAGACTCTAGACTACTTCCTTGGTATCCTGAGCACAAGGCCCTTCATGCTCCCTCCTTGGTGGTGGGATAGTGAATATGGGAGAGGAAGTTCAGACTGTGGAATTAAACTAGGATTCAGAGCCCTCTTCTGTAGTGTTAGAACCCTCAGTCTCTTCATCTGAAACAGGCAGATAATAAACACTACCTCAGGCTTCCCTGGTGGCTCAGAGGTTAAAGCATCTGCCTGCAATGTGGGAGACCTGGGTTCAATCCCTGGGTCGGAAAGATCCCCTGGAGGAGGAAATGGCAACCCACTCCAGTATTCTTGCCTGGAGAATCCCATGGACAGAGGAGCCTGGTGGGCTACAGTCCACAGGGTTGCAAAGAGTCAGACACGACTGAGTGACTTCACTTTCACTTTCATAAGCCTGTAGTAGGACCAAATGTGGTAACATCTCTTGGTCATTTAGCATGGTCTCTGGCACATGACCCCTTGTGGCTCAGCTGGTAAAGAATCCACCTGCAGTGCAGGAGACCTGGGTTGGGAAGATCCCCTGGAGAAGGGGAAGGTTACCCACTCTAGTATTGTGGCCTGGAGAATTCCACAGACTACACAGTCCATGGTGTTGCAGAATTGGGCACAATGGAGTGACTTTCACTTTCACTTTCTGGCAAGTGAAGACCTACATAGAGGTTAATTCCTTTCTTTCCTCAATTTCTTGATAAAATAGCTTTAGCTGGACTAGAGAAAATCTTGTCCTCTGAAACAACTAAATTGAAAAAAACCTAGAGAACACGATTAACTGAAAATGGCAAATTATCAGTGTTTTCTGTTAACACTAGTGCCATGAAAACTCTGTGAATTTGGTACCACTTGCAAATAATGCAAAGATGACTCACAGTCCCATTTATAAAGTGTTTTGACCTCCTTAGGAGAAAGATGTTAAATAGATAGAAGCAAAATTCTGTTCATATCATTCTTCACTGGAAACCCCATGTTTAACCACATTAAAACCCTAACATATTCTTCTTTTATTTCTATGCTATGAACTCAGGTCAATGTTTAGAAAAACTGTGTCTGTCACCAAGAAGAATGATGAGATAGCATACAGGACAATTTACAATAAAGAAGTGAGAAAGACTGGACAGATAGAGAACATTAGCTGCTCCCAGAAACAAATTTTGAAAAGATACAGAACCAAGCTCTTAAAGAAAACTGCCTTAAAACACATGGTCATCTTTGCTCATGATTTAAATTTAGTTATTATAATTTCACTGCTTACTTGTTCCTTTAATGTGCTATCAAGAACAGCCAGAGCCATTTAGGAATTCACAGAGCTGTTTAGTGATCTAGAATTGATTAATGCCCATTGACACTGAGAGTCGGTTTGGAGAAATGAAAATGCATACTTTCAGCACACTGCTGCTGCTGCTGCTAAGCCTCTTCAGTCGTGTCCGACTCTGCAACCCCGTAGACGGCAGCCCACCAGGCTCCCCCATCCCTGGGATTCTCCAGGCAAGAACACTGGAGTGGGTTGCCATTTCCTTCTCCAATGCATGAAAGTGAAAAGTGAAAGTGAAGTCGCTCAGTCGTATGCGACTCTTCGCAACCCCATGTACTGTAGCCTACCAGGCTCCTTCATCCATGGGATTTACCAAGCAAGAGTACTGGAGTGGGGTGTCATTGCCTTCTCCATTTCAGCACTCTAGGGGAATAGAATAAGAGGCCTTCTTATTTGAAACAAAAGCTCTCAAACACCTGTGTTTATAAGCTAATTCCTAGCATAGTGGAGAGAACAGAAAAACCACTGACCACTGACCCCTGGTCACTATGTTGATGTTCCTTATCTCTCTATACTTGGACATAACATGGTTGACATTGGATATCTGGTCTTGAAACATCTGGGAGCTATTTTTCACACTAACCAAGACATAGCTATACACCTAAGCCTTTTTCTTTCAAGGATCATGACTTGGCTAAATTTAAGACCTTCAAATTACAGTCAGAAAACTGAAAAAAAAAACAAAAAACAAAAGAACCATAAATCATTGCTAGCCCATACCAGGTAAGGGGACAATAAGAGAAAAATAACATACACATAACTCAGAGGAAATTCCTTCAAAACAGAAAGAGGGCAAGAATTCCACAAATTCTCTCCATGGACGGCAATGAAATAAAACATCTGAAGAAAAAGACACTAATTAAAAAACCACTACTAATAAATTGATGTGTCTTGTGAAACAACTTTCTTCAGAGTATGAGTTGTCTAGCCATTTTGATGAAAAGTCATTTTGGAATTTTTACTTCATGGACATAATAATAAATACACTTGGTCTTCTGAGGAAAGAGAAAAAAACCGCAGGCTTTCCCTTGATAAATGAAATATGGGCCTGGTTATTTTAATCAGAAATAACCTGGGGCTTCCTCATTGGCTCAGTGGTAAAGGATCCACCTGCCAATGCAGGAGACACAGGTTCAATCCCTGATCCAGGAAGATCCCACATGCTGTGGAGCAACTAAGCCCGTGCGCCACAACTACTCAGCCTGTTCTCTGGAACATGGGAGCTGCAACTACTGAGCCCATGGGTCGCAACCACTGAAACCCATGGGACCTGGAGCCCACGCTCCACAACAAGGAAGGCCACTGTGATGAGAAGCCTACCTATATGCCAGTATCGCTGTGAAAAATGCCCATCCCTCTAGGCTTGTTCTCAAACATAATTTGAGTGTTATAAGAATAGAACTGAAACTGACACTCAAATAAGAAAAGAGTCAGATACGAGCTCTTATTTCAGAAAAAGAAATACAAATGGACTTTAAAATATGAAAAATATGTTCTCCTGATTCATAAGATAAATGTAATTTAAAACTACACTTACAATGCATTCAATGCAAGCCCTATAGAAATGTCTGCCTTTTTTTGAGAAATGTATAAGCTGATTCTAAAAATCATATAAAAATTCAAAATATCTATAATATCCAAAACAATCTTGAAAAGAGAGGAAAAAATTGGAGAATCACATTTCCATACTTCCAAACTTATTACAAAGCTACAGAAATAAAGATAGTCTGGCACTGGCATAAGGATAGACACATAGATCAAAGAAATATAATTGAGTCCAAAATAAAATCCATATATCTATGACCAGTTGATATTTGATAAGGATGCCAAGATCATTCAGTGTGGAAAAAATAGCTTCCCAATAATGTGCTGGGACAACTAGCACCCACACACAAAAGAAAGAAATTGGATTTCTACTCATACCACTTACAAAAAAATAACTCAAAATGGATAATAGATCTAAATGTCAACTCTAAAACTAAGAAAAAATTAAGAATAAATTCTTCATGGTCTTGAGTTAGGGGAAAAAAAATTCAGGTATGACAGCAAGAGCACAAGAAAAAAGGAAAAAAGGATATAAATAGAGTTCATTAAAGTTAAAAAACATTTGTGTTTCAAAGGGTGCCATCAAAAAAAAACTGAAAAGATAAATCACAGATTGGAAGAAAATATTTTGATATTATATATCTGATACAGTAGTTTGAGCATTCTTTGGCATTGCCTTTCTTTGGAATTGGAATGAAAACTGACCTTTTCCAGTCCTGTGGCCACTGCTGAGTTTTCCAAATTTGCTAGCATATGGAGTGCAGCACTTTCACAGCATCATCTTTCAGGATTTGAAACAGCTCAACTGGAATTCCATCACCTCCATCACTAGCTTTGTTCGTAGTGGTGCTTTCTAAGGCCCACTTGACTTCACATTCCAAGATGTCTGGCTCTACATTAGTGATCACATCATCATGATTATCTGGGTCGTGAAGATCATTTTTGTACAGTTCTTCTGAGTATTCTTGCCACCTCTTCTTAATATCTTCTGCTTCTGTTAAGTCCAGACCATTTTTGTCCTTTATCGAGCCCATCTTTGCATGAAATGTTCCCTTGGTATCTCTAATTTTCTTGAAGAGATCTCTAGTCTTTCTCATTCTGTTCTTTTCCTCTATTTCTTTGCCTTGATCGCTGAAGAGGTCTTTCTTATCTCTTCTTGCTCTTCTTTGGAACTCTGCATTCAGATGCTTATATCTTTCCTTTTCTCCTTTGCTTTTCGCCTCTCTTCTTTTCACANGACTGAACTGAACTGAACTGAACTGATCTGATAAGGAGCTTGTGTCCAGAACATACGCACTGTGTGCTAACTCGCTTCAGTCATATCCAACTCTGTGCAACCCTGTGGGCTGTGGCCCGCCAGGATCCTCTGTCCATGATATTCTCCAGACATGAATACTGGAGCAGGTTGCCATTTCCTTCTCCAGGGGATCTTTCCAACCCAGGGACTGAACTACATCTCTTAGGTCTAGCGACACCTCTGTGTGTGTATGTGTGTGTACTTAGTTGCTCGGTTGTATCTGACTCTTTTTGATACCATGGACTGCAGCCCATCAGGCTTCTCTGTCCATGGGAATGCTCCAGGCAAGAACACTGGAGTGGGTTGCCATTTCTTCCTCCAGGGGATCTTCCAGACCTAGAGATCAAACCCGTGTCTCCTATATCTCTTGCATTGGCAGGCTGGTTCTTTACCACTAGCACCACCTGGAAAGTCCCCAGAATGTACGAACAACTCTTAAAATCCAACAATAGAAAGATGAAAACCCAGTTTAAAAATGGACAAAAGATTTTTGCCAGGTATATCACAGAGAAGATAGACCTATGACCAACGAACACATGAAAAGATGCTCAACATCGTTAGTCATCAGGGAAGTGCAAACTGAATCCACAGTGGCAGCTATTTTGTTACTGAGGGCAATTGTTAACCCCATTTCCAAACTGAGACTGATAATTTGGGCTTTTCCCAGGCAGGGGACCATAGCTGGAGAACAGAAACCAGAAAACACTATGTAAATCTCACAAGACTAGGGAGACAGCATTGGAAATAAGGAGGCAACACTTCAGTGAGTAAGGAAGAATGAAAGTGAATCTGGTAGGGAACCATTCTGCCCTCTAGGAATTTGCCTATTTCTAAAGCTAAATGTCTTGGGAAGATATAAACCTGAGCAGAAATCTGAAATTCATAACAGTGGTTTTTGTAGTCTCACTGTAATATTAATATAAAAATTAGAGTTCAGGATTTGCTAGGGGGAAGACTCCCAGTGAACATATCAGGCTATCAGAAATGTGAAAAAATAATAAACAGAAACCTCAATTAAATAGTGCTCAGAAGCCAGAAAGGGAGCTCCCATGCCCTAGGACAAAAGCAGAATCCAACAAGAAAAGGTTTCCTCTTCTTACCTGGCAAGGACTCAGCCAGTGAAAAGCCATGGACTCTGCTTATTGTAACCCTCCCAAGTTCTTTTTCCTCTCCGTAAAAGCATCCTCCTTCTCTTGCCATGTGGAGACTTGCATGTGGCTCACCATTGTACAGTTCTCTGCTCATCTTGAATAAATCCATCTTGGCCAGAGAAATATCCAGCAGTCTTTTTGTTTCAGATCAACATTTTGGTGGCATGTGTGAGAACCACAGACTACCCCCGCAGCTCAGTAGCTGGTAAGCAAATAGGTGCGGTATCCACAGCTGAGTCCATTGTCACTCACTGCTTTTCTTCCTGACCCTGGCATTTGAAAGCACATTTTCTCCTGGGTCCAGGCTCACACCTTCCTTGCATTTGAAGCTCTCTAGGTTTTATTTGGGACTTCCCTGATGGCTTAGCTAGTAAAGAATCCACCTGCCAAGCAGGAGATACAGGTTAAATCCCTAGGAGGATCCCCTGGAGGAAGAAATGGCAACCAACTCCAGTATTCTTGCCTGGAGAATCCTCTAGACACAGCCTGGTGGGCTATGGTCCATAGCATCACCAAGAATGGGACACGACTGAGCAACTGAGCATAGGCTTTACTTGGGATCTGTTTAAAGGTTTCATCCTGGTTAGGCCTTGTTCTGTGTGAAGTCTGTGGATACTCAACCAAAGCTGGCTAAAAATACCTTCATCTCAATTCCATTGGGAAGGGGCTGCTTCAAATGAAACTGTGCTGGTTTTTCAGCTCACAGTCTATCCCTTTAAAAGAGCTGTCTTCTGGAGACCTGACTCCTCCCAGAATAAGTTATCTTCTTAGGCTTGCAAACTGTTTGAATTGAGCCATTTGTGCTGTCAGCTGTTTAAGTTGTTTGACAATTGTTCTTAAGAGAAAAAAAGACCTCTAGAAAATGGGATCCCAGTTATCCAAGTATTTTGAGGATGCCCCCTCACAGGAACTCCAGCTGGTTTTATGTTTGAACATCACAACCTGGGAATTTTTTGGTAGTCCAGTGGTTGAGACACTGTGCTTTCACTGGATTCGATACTGGGTCAGGGAACTAAGGCCTTGCAAGCCATGCAGCACAACTGAAAAAACAAAAACACAATCTTTCCTCACACGCGTTTCTAATTAAATGGACTGATCTGATGATCAAAGGCAATTTAGAAGATAAATAGCCTTTATGGGGAACTTTTGGAATCCCCAAATTTTATTCTCTTAAAACAGAATTAGACTACAATGGCTCAAAGTTTTTCAGAGTACTGTGGAATGCTTATTTCAATTAGTATTCTGAAGCTTCCTAGTGTCAGGAGTCTGAAATTGCCTCACTAAAGAATAATATTACGTTGTGGGGTGGGAGGTGAGAGGGGGATTCAGGATTGGGAGCTTGTGTACACCTGTGGTGGATTCATGTCGATGTAAGGCAAAGCCAATAGAGTATTGTAAAGTAAAATTAAAAAAATAAAAAATAAAGAAAAAGAATAATATTTTGAGATTAACTGAGGCAAACAAATGATCAAAGAGAGATAAAATGGCTCCCAGAGCCCCAGGGTCTTCTTTTTTGGCTTCTCTGTTTCAGGCTCTGCCTCCAGGACCATCTTGTCTACCTCAGCTCCTTGTGGTCAGACTTTGCCTCCTTCCCTTCTATGCAACCTATGCCTCCATAGTAGCCTCAATTCTCTGATACTAAGTATCTTGCCAAACTTCTCCCTTTCTCTGAAAATCTTTCCACTCCTTCTTCCTCTGAATTGGTCAGAACCTGTCCCTTTCAAATTAAGCCATCTGAGAACCCAAAGGTTTAACTCTTAATTTCTTATACTCCTTGGGCTAAAACTACAAGCCATAGTCAAGGATGTTCCCAAACGAACTGAAGATCCTCACAGATTTGCTGAAGAATTTAGTATAGTCATTCAGATTTATCAACCTAGTAATTCCTAGGACTTTTCTGACGCTTATTGATTGAAACAAAATTTAGTCTTGCAATACAAAAATCTGAAAAACCTGTTCATGATTATTACAAGCACCTTGAGGTTATCTTTAAAGGAAATTCTGGTCTTCCTTCAGGTATTGATTCTGCTCTGGTATCTTTTGGTAAAAGTAAGTAAAATGTTATTTTCTCAGTCCTGTCCGACAATTTGCAGCTCCATAGATTTAGCCAACTAGGCTCTTCTGTCCATGGGATTTCCCAGGCAAGAATACTGCAGTGGGTTGCCATGACCTTCTCCAGGGGATCTTCCTGACCCAGGGATCAAACTCTGGTCTCTTTTATCACAGGCAGATTCTCTACTGCCTGAGCCACCAGGGAAGCTCAGTAGCTTTTAACTCTATGTTTATTAATTTGCTGAACCGGGACCTTTTTCTTTCAGTAAAAAAGAACAGGATAGGATGGAAATTATGTCCACTCCTAAGTTAGCTAAACTGGCAATCAGTTCTTAATCTACACTCCATCAAATGAAGGTTCCTAATCAAAACCAAAACTCTCCTGATTTCTGGTGATTTCCTGGTTGCAAAGAGCCAGGACATTGGAAAAGAGATTGTTTCAAATTGAAATGACAGTTCTCTAATCAACCTTCCTAACTTACTACTCATTCTCCAAAAGGGGGCTCCAAGGAATTGCAGGGGATCTTCCCCATCTTCTCTTTTAATTGGCTTGGAGAAACTTTTCTCCAGACTGAAAATGAATCTCTTTCAATCCTTAATGACACCAGAGCTACATTCTTGGTGTTCAACACCATTATTATAAAGCAGATCCTGCCTCAGAATACTAAAACAGTTCAAATGCAAGACATCTCTAATAGACCTCAAGAGGTTCCTCTCTCTGAATTCATTCCCTTTTTTTTAGCCCTTTGAGAGACATTGACCCTTTCTCCTTAGTTCTTCCATACTCATTCAAAAAATAACTTAGCCACACTCATGAAATAATGACCAAAATTGAACACATTATTAAAGTTTTTGTCATGAAGAAATACAGATCTAGATGGTCTCATTAATGAATTATTCCAAATATTGAAAGAGTAGGTAATACCAATGTTAAACAAACTCTTTCAGAAATTAGAAAGGGAAGGAACATTTCCCAACTTGTTTCCTTTTGGGGTTTTTTGCTATTGATTATTTTTTTAATTGAAGTATAGTTGATTCAGGCATGCAACACAATGTTTAAGCTATACATCAGGGTAATTCAGATATAGAAATACATATCAATTCAGTTCAGTCCCTCAGTCGTGTCCGACTCTTTGCAACCCCATGAATCNCTTTCTACCATAAGGGTGGTGTCATCTGCATATCTGAGGTTATTGATATTTCTCCTGGCAATCTTAATTCCAGTTTATGCTTCCTCCAGCCCAGCGTTTCTCATGATGTACTCTGCATATAAGTTAAATAAGCAGGGTGACAATATACAGCCTTGACATACTCTTTCTCATCTTCTAATGACATGTCTTTGGATTTGGGGGCCACCCTAAACCCAGGATGATTTTATCTTAAGATCTTTAGCTAATTTTAACTATAAAGACCCTGTTCCCAAAGAAGATTATATTCGAAGTTTTAGCTAGACATGAATTTTGGTGGGAATACCATTCAACCCACTATATACCATGTTCCCCCTTGACATAAAGAGATCCTTCCTGGATCTAAGGGAGAAGGCTCTGTACTCTGCATGTCTAATGTTTAAAGCCATAATTCCCACATAGATGTTGACAGTCAGACTACCTAGATTCAAATCACATTGACCCTAGACAAGTAAATTCATGCTAAGCCTCAATTTCCTAGGATACAAAATGAAGACACTAGTCCTCCTCTCCTCACAGGAACTCCACACAGTTACAGCAAGGATAAAATGAGACAACCCACGTGACCCATGGGAAGGGCTCGATAAATATTAGCTGTCATTAATCAAAGCCAGCACTGATATCTTGGAGGGGTCACATAATATACAAACTAAAACACATTCAGCCCCAGGGCATGTGAGAAGGGTGCCATCTGGCAGCTAGCTAGCTATTCCCAACCAGATCACTTGTTCTTCTGACCCTATTATGGGAAAAGGCCTGACCTCCATGCAAATACGTTTAGTGGAGCTTGTTTTGTTGATTCCTACCTGATTGTCTGGCTAGCATCAGGCTAGGCAGTTTTTTTGTGCCGACTTGTGCCAGGTGCATGTTGAGAAATTAAACTCACGTATGTGGAGTAAAGCAGAGATGAGCAGAAATATGCGAAGACCCTCAAGATAAACAGCTCCAGGATCTAAGCTTTCCAAGGTGGTAGCTCTCAGAAACTTCTCAAAACTAGTCTCTGACTTGAGTGACTGGGTCTCACCTAAAAGGCATGCTGTCACCTCAGGTAAGGAAGCTGAAACTGGGGCCTGGAAGATGGGCGATTCCTAGAGTGGACTCCAACGGTGGCAGCTCAAAGTGCCAAATATAATGTCTTAAGGAAACACACAGTGAGACTCTGGGGAGGAGAGTTAAGGTGAAGAGGCATCTGCTGAGTCATAGGATTGGGGCTTTACCTACTCTAGTGGATACTGTGGGCCACTACCTAGGTGCCCCACCCCCCTTCACAATGGAAGCACTCATTCTGCCGTCCCTGAGGCATGTCAGTTCTTGGGTAATCTACTTAAGCTTAAGAGAGACCCCTAGAACAAGGTCATAAGATCCCCACTGGAAACAACCCATATCCAATGTCTGGTCCACAGGGTGGGAGGTATAAAAACCTGGGCCTTTGCCTCAGGCAGGACAACTCTTAAGCGTCCTCTCAGCTCCAGAGCTCCTGCAGGATCAGCTGAGGTTTCTGCTGCAATAGCCCTCAGCGTCTTGCTCAGCTCAGACTTGCTTCCCTTGCTCCCCACCGGGTGGTGATCCAGAACACAGCCCAATAAAACTCTTGCATGCAAATTATTATTTCATTATGTTTGCCAAGGAAACAAACCCAGACACCTACCTCCACAAAATTCCAGGAACACCAGGCTTTTTATCAGTTTCATTTTTCAGATGAGAAAATTGAGTCATAGAGAGAGAAAGTAACTTCCCCAAAGACATAGAGCTGGTAAGCAGCCAAGTCCTGGTATTAAGCCCAAGTATGCACAGCCCCAAAGTCTTTGGTCCTCTCACTCGAGTCTCTACCTTCAGCAAACCAGCAGTAGTAAAATAGAGATTAATTATTCTCAGGATGGGCAAATGGGAAGCTAATCACATTGCTATATGGGGAAGATTCCCTTTATGCTCTCCCTGGCTTGCTGTTCTTTATTATTATGGTGCAGTTCTTTTTCTTGTTATCTCATCCAACACTGGTTAGTAAATGTTTGTTTTCTTTATTAGTCCACTGTATGCTTAGAAAAGGCTCCAGTTTCCCAGTTGTGTTTGCGTAGCTCCTTGTAAGCTTGAGCCATCTGTTCCTCTTGAGGTGAATGACATTTTCCCCTAGAGATTTTCCTACTTTTTCTTTCATAAGGGAAGCCAGACTAGGTGATTCACTGTCATCATCCTCATCTTTATCCTCCTTCTCTGCCTCCTCATTATCATATGAAAACACTGAGAAAAAAATCTTAGGAAATACGATGAAAATTATGTCATATTATATCAGCAGCAAATTTATCATGTTTGAATTTAGAACTACAATCAAAGTAAGGCAGTAGAGCATTGTAAATAATCAAACAGGATTTTTGAAAAAAATATCTGAGTTTCGTTTTCTGTTTCAATGCATGCTAGTTACATAACCTTGAGTAAATTACTAAACAGCTACATACAATCTTCTTGTCTGTAAAATACAGCTAACAATAGTAAATATTTTGTGTGTATGAGACAGAGAATTTGCTGATATACATATAAAGGGTTGAGCACTGTGCTGTAAATATAGCAAATGCATTCTCAAACTTACCTATTGTGAGAAGTTAGAGGTAAATAAATTTGAGCTACTTAGTAAAAAAAATACTACGTGATATTTAGAGAAATTCATTAAAGGGATAAGTTGAGGGTAGACAGCTCTTTAAAAAAAATCTTGGAAAAATGCTTTTGATATTGGAGTTTAAAGAAAGTAGAAAGTGAAATCGCTCAGTCGAGTCCAACTCTTTGTGACTGCATGGACTGTAGCCTACCAGGCTCCTCCATCCATGGGATTTTCCAAGCAAGAGTACTGGACTGGGTTGCCATTTCCTTCTCCAGGGGATCTCCCCAACCCACAGATCGAACCTGGGTCTCCTGCATTGCAAACAGATGCTTTACCATCTGAGCCACCAGGGAAGCTTATTGGAGTTTAAGGATAAATTATTGATAAATAATTTAAGGACAAATTATTGGCCTCTGATGCAGACAACTGGTTGTACAGTTCCATGGGACTGACTAAGACTACACAGCATGCTTTCAGGATATTTGTCCAGGTGAGATAAAAAGAGAACCCATTAACCCCTCAACTTTTGTCCCTGCTGGTCAAATTTTTATGCTAAAAGGTGCTATAACTCCCTACACTTCCAGGTTGCTTGTGTAAGGACACACTGCGGTATTGAAAGAGATGTACTGGATCTAGATGCAAATGCAAAATGTTTAGAGAAATCCTATAAATAAATAAGCAAACATCAAACAACCCTATAGAAAATGGGATGAGATGCCTCATCAAGTACTTCACAAAAGAGGATATTCAAGGGCTGGTAAGAATATGAAAACATGTTTATAACTGTTAATCATTATAAGAATGGGAACCAAAAGCATGAAGAGATAATGATGACACAACCATCATAATGGCCAAAATTTTGAAAACTGAAGAAAAACATGTTCATGTGTTGTAAAGTAATTGGAACTCTCCTACACTGGTGGTGGGAATGTAAATTGGTAAATTCCTATGGATAAACTGTAAATAAAATAAATTATAAATCCCTTCAGAAAACTGTTCATACATTCTAAAGCTGAGCATGTGCCTACGCTCAGTTCAGTTTAGTTACTTAGTCATGTCCAACTCTTTGTGACCCCAAGGACTGGAGCATGTCAGGCTTCCCTGTCCATCACCAACTCCCAGAGCTTATTCAAACAGTTTCAGAAAACTGTTCATACATTCTAAAGCTGAGCATGTGCCTACCCTATAACCCAAGAATTACACTTTTAAGTGTTTGTTATTGCTGTTGTGTTTCAGTTGCTAAGTCATATCTGACTTTTTGCAACCTCATGGACTACAGCACGCCAGGCTTCCCTGTCCTTCACCATCTCCCAGAGGTTGCTCAACTTCATGTCCAATGAGTCAGTGATGTGATCCAACCATCTTATTCTCTGTCGCCCCTTTGCCTTCAATCTTTCCCAGAATTAGGATCTTTTCCAAGTGTTTACCCAAGAGAAATCCAATATAAATTCATCAAAAAACCCACACAATTAGAATTCATCTTTGTGCTACTGTGATAATTCTATGAATGTTCTGGCTTCTCTTTAATGTGAAAGCACTAATCTCATTTATGAGGGCTCCACTCTCATGACCTGATCACCTCCCAAAGGCCCCACATCCTAGGATCATCACTTTAGGCATTAGGTTTCAGAGGACACAGACATCCAGTCTATAGTATACATAGTTTTCTTTTTTTTTTCAAGTGGTTCAATATTTGGATAGAGGAGGAAAACAACAGATTTGTACAACATCTACTGGTTTGGGCCAGAAATCTGAGAATCAGACCAAAATAACATGTGGTGGGTCTTTAGCTGAGGCTAGGGCACAGGAATTTAGGTGTGCACTTTGGTAAGCACACAGCTTGAAATGAAATTCTTGGGTAATAGGGTAGGCACATGCTTAGCTTTAGAATGTATGAACAGTCTTCTGAAAGGATTTATAACTTATTTTATTTACAATTTATACAAAGGGATTTACCAATTTACATTCCCATCACCAGTGTAGAGAGTTTCAATTACTTTACATCCATATGAACATTTTTTTTTTCTTTTTAGTTTTAAAAATACTGAAATAGAGAGGCCATTCTGAGCCATGGGGCTGTGTCTTAATGACTGCACCTTTATTTAATTTTTAGCTGTTATCACCAAGGCATGTGCCTTTGGTCCTGAGGCTCAGCCATGTTAGATTTTTCACCTTAGCGGTTCACATGAGTTTATGGCAACTTTGCCACAGTGAACTGCTGTTTCTATGGAAACAAAACTGCAGGCACCAGCACGCTGGAAAATAATGCAGAATGTCAGTATGCAGGGAGGTGCCAGCCTCCACAGGCTGACCTTGGACTAGAAAGCATAATTTCTCTGAATACTTGTAACTGAGGTAAAGATTCAACTTTCAGACAAAAAGAATCTTTCTATGTACCTTTTAGGTATTGTTGAGCAGAAAGTTTTGCTTTTAAATTTCAAGGCAATGACATTCCAAGTATTTTAAGGGCACTGGGGAGAATTTACCTTTAAATTATTATTTTAAAGCCTAGGCGGAAAATGCTAGAATCACTGCTCAAACTCCATTCTGTTCTCAGGGTAAAGGAGCAAACTCTGAATGGATAGCCTTGAATAGAGGTAGCTTTTCGAAAGGCTGGGATTTCCCTGGTGGCTCAGCGGTAAAGAATCTGCTGGCAATGCAGGAGATGCAGGTTAGATCCCTGGTCGGGAAGATCCCCTGGAGGAGGAAATGACAACCCACTCCAGTATTCCTGCTTGAAAAATCCCACAGACAGGAGCCTGGTGGGTCACAGTCCATGGGGTCTCAAAGAGACCAACATGACTGAAGTGACTGAGCACGCACGTGTCAATAGGCTGAACTTTTTCTTTCTTTCTTTTTTTTTTTTTTTTAGGCTGAACATTTTAAAATACTTCCAGAGTAGCTGAATGAACTTCAGGGACATGTAAGGCCTGAAGCCAACAGGGCCCTGCAAGTTTTAGAGAAAGAAAAGAATAAATAAAATCAACAAATTAAACACAACATGTCAGTTCTAAGAAGTGCAACAGGAGAGCTGTATCCCACACCTGCAGAAAAGGTGGAGCAGAAGGAATTGTGCTTAGAGTCTAAAATCTGGAGGAAACACAGGGGCAAATTTCGGTCCCCACTGGGCTCCAAAGCTTCAAAAACATCCACAGAAGCTGCTGACTCTCCAGTGGAGACAAAAGTGGGGAAGAGGAAAAGCTGTTCCACGGGAGATGGGTTTCATGGCTCAAATTACTGCACAGAAAAAGGAGTGGCAGTAGCCATCTGACGTGTGGCCAAAAGATAGCCCAGAGAGACAGCAGAGCCCACTGAGCAGAGCCTACCTTCAAGTTAGCATTCCATCAAGAGCCAAGAACTTCCAAGATGAAATTAAAATGAAGACGTATGAAGTATGCGGAATAGTTGAAAGCACTTCAGATAAGATCTGTCATTTGGTAGTAACCATGACAAACCACTCAACTTTGCATAAATGTAGCAATGCCCTCAAATACTACTCTTTCTCAGAGAACGACATGGTATGCATGAGGACTTCTTGCCCCAACCCCAGTCAGAGTATATGTATGGTGCAAAAATTAACGACTTGGTAGGTAATTTTGCTAATAAACTGATACTATAAAAAAGACTGGCAGCTAAAATACTATTGCTTGCCATCTGGCTGTGGAGGAAAGCAGTCACTAGCCACTGCAGTTGCTGACTTTCGACACACTCCAAGAGGAGTTCAAGGCTGAGATCAGGAATGGCTCACTCTGTGCTCTGGGAAAACTAGATGCGCTTCAGATAGATATTTTCAGAAGACAATTTTATGAGCCCAGTTTCTTGCATCTCATATCTAGAAAAGTACTAAAACTGCTAAAGAAGTTATCTTTTCCTCGAGACTAGCAGCAACCTTCTCCCAAAATGTGTGCTTGATTACACTTATCTCCCTTCAGCAGAATCCACCTTGCAATGCAGAGGACAAGGGTTGTTTCGATCCCTGGTCTGGGAAGTTCCCACATACCCCACATGGGGCAGCTGAACCCATCTGCCACAATTAATGAGCTCTTGCTCTGGAGTCTATGAGCTGCAACTACTGAGCCCATGTGCAGCAACTACTGAAGCCCACACTCCCTAGAGTCTGGGCTCCCTAACAAAAGAAGCCACCACAATGTGAAACTCACACACCACAACTAGAGAGTAGCCCCCAATTGCCACAACTAGAGAAAAGTCTGCACAGCAACCAAGATCCAGACAGCAAAAAATAAATAAATAAATAAATAAAATATATAAAAGGTTTTCTGAAAGATCAAAAAGATCCCTAGCATTCATTTACTCCCTTTTGGTATGTATTTTGTCTATATTTTCTTAAAAAAAAAAAAATACCCTCTTCAAACATATTTTTCATCATCTCAAAACCATTCATGTGACCAGAGCATTCTTGACACCCCGGGGCCCCAGAGGGCAAATACTTTGTTATTCTTTTTGCTTCTCTGGACCTATTTCATGACCTCCACATCTTATTTCTGTAACTTGTCAGATATCAGAAAAAATATGAAAATAAAGTCCTGATTTGTGCCTGGAATTGAGAGAGACTCACCTCAAACTCCCTTTATAATGTTCTAGCCTTGAAAATATTTCTCAACGTTTAACATTTCTGACAAGTTTGGATGCTTCTTGTTTGTTTTAGGAAATGCTGACCAATGTTGAAGTTATCCTGAAAGCTTTTAAAAAATATCCATTCCCCAGCCCCAGTCTCAGAAATTAACAAGGTCTCAGCACTGGCATTCTGTTAGAGGTCTCCAAGTGAACCCAATGACAGGGAGCTTTGAAAGCCAATGAGCTAATTCCTCTGGCTGTTCTTTAAATTACATCATCTCCTGCCTCCAATTCGTTCTTGCTCCATGAATCCTCTCACAGTCCCTAAGGAGCTTACTCTCTATGACTGTACCTTGCGTATATGGAAATATATTCAGTTCTTTCCACCTGGAATAAAACAAACAGTAACCAAGCAAACTAACAAACAAAAAGTTAGCCTGTGCCCTGAGAATTTCTCTAGTTATCATCCTTTTCTCTGTAATAGCCAAACTGTTGGGAAAAAGCAACATACCTCCGCTGTTTCTTTATCTCCCATTCATTCCTTAATTCTCCTGACTTTTTAAACTTACCCCTAACCTATACCCAAATCTATTACAGACAGCAAGGCACCAAATCTAAAGTTTACTTCTCGCTTTTATTTTACTTCATCTTTTCTACAACCGTTGGCATTATGGTCTACACATTCCTTTCATAAATACTTCCATTCCTATATTAAAAAAAAAAAATCACACTCTTTTAACCTGTCACTCTGCTCCCAGGGGTTCTCTTTGCTCAACTACATTCAAAAATTTCCCAGACACCAACCTAATCTCTGTCTAAGCACTCTCCCTGAGTAATTCTAACTTCTTTTATTATTATTATTATTTGGCCGTGCTGGGTCTTTGTTACCATGCTTGAGCTTTCTCTAGTTACCACAAGCAGGGGCTACTCTTCATTACGGTGCATGGGCTTCTCCTTGCAGTGGCTTCTCTTGTTGTAGAGCATAGGCTTAGTTACTTCATGGCATATGAGATCTTCCCAGACCAGGGATCGAACCCATGTCCCCCGTATTGGCAAGTGGATTCTTAACCACTGGACTACCAAGGGAGTCGCCTAACTTCTTGTTTTCAATTCCCTATTATAAATAAACCTACATTTCTTCCAGTTTCCTGAGTTTCAGACCCACACATTGAATTGCTTTCTGGCATGTATAATATCAGGCCACTACTTAAAACCGAGTATCTTCAAGGTGGAATTTGTTGTCTTCCCCTCCTTACACCATCTACCAGTCTTCTGTTCCTTTCCTTGCTTTAGTTAATGGCACCACTAATCACCAAGACGCCAAAAGGCAAAGCCCAAGAATCATTTCAACCTTCATTTGTGGAATTGACTCATTTCAAATAATGCTACTTCTAGAATATCTCTTAAAATTTCCCTCCACTGCTCATCCCTTAGTCCAAACCTCAAACTCAAAAATTAACTTATATCTCTAATTAGTCTTCCTTCTTTCTATCTCAGCTTTCTCCAATTCATTTCCACATCAATGCTAGAATTATCTTCATAACATAGGAATTTGATTACACTACTACCCTAATGAAAAGACTTCAAATGCTTCTCATTTTTACAATGTGCAATTCATTTACTCAGGGATTTGGGGGATATAGTTTTCCTTTCTCCTTATTTTGACCTTCTGTCCCTCTCCCAGGCACATTGAATTTCTAAACAAGCCATGCCTTCATATCTTAGCACTGCTAAGTCACTTCACTCGTGTCCTACTCTGTGCAACCCCATAGACGGTGGCCCACCAGGCGTCCCCATCCCTGGGATTCTCCAGGCAAGAACACTGGAGTGGGTTGCCATTTCCTTCTCCAGTGCATGAAAGTGAAAAATGAAAGTGAAGTCGCTCAGTTGTGTCCGACTCTTAGCGACCCCATGGACTGCAGCCTACCAGGCTCCTCCATCCATAGGATTTTCCAGGCAAGAGTACTGGAGTGGGGTGCCATTGCCTTCTCCTTATCTTAGCACTAATTATCTATTATTCCATTGCTAGGAATGCCACTAACAATCTTTCATCTGACAAATTCCTCCTCATCTTTTAAGGACGGTAAAGTATGTGAGGGCTTTCTTATCTCCACTGTGACCCCATCCCTCTGCANTATCTTAGCACTAATTATCTATTATTCCATTGCTAGGAATGCCACTAACAATCTTTCATCTGACAAATTCCTCCTCATCTTTTAAGGACGGTAAAGTATGTGAGGGCTTTCTTATCTCCACTGTGACCCCATCCCTCTGCATAGCATCTGAACAGTGTAAGTGATCAAGGACTGCTTATTGTGTGTAACCATCCCTGCCCCACCTCCACCCTCCTCAGGCAGAGCTGGATCTGATAGCTATGGTCTCTTAGCATCATATACATATAGGTAAGATAGCATTCATCCCACTAGACTGTGACTATTTGCCCATTTGTCTAAATCTTCTAATGAACTATGAACTCTTTGAAGGAAAAAAAAAATGTGGAATTGCTATATGGTGTAGCATGCAATGCTGATTTTNACATATAGGTAAGATAGCATTCATCCCACTAGACTGTGACTATTTGCCCATTTGTCTAAATCTTCTAATGAACTATGAACTCTTTGAAGGAAAAAAAAAATGTGGAATTGCTATATGGTGTAGCATGCAATGCTGATTTTTTAATGAGATTTGTTTATTTCTTCACAAAAGGGATGCAATGGATTGATCAAATTGAGAAATTTTTTAAAAAGGAATGTGCAGCTCCCAAGAAGAAGAGTCAAATATCAAACTGTGTTTGTAGTTTAATATATATTTGCCATTACCATGCCAAGCTTGAGAGGGAAGCCAAAATAAAGAAAACTAGATGAGAAATGGAAAAGACTATATCCAGAGATGGCTCTATTTATGTGCCTAGATCGGGCTGTACAGATAAATATTCCCCTTGCCTTTTTAGTTATGTGAGTCAATAGATTCTTTTTGTTAAAGCCAATCTGAGTGAGATTATTCTATCACTTGTATTCAACAGTCCTACTGATGTACAAATTTTAAGTATTTCATGTGATTTAACTTGCTTGAAAGATGTGTTTTAGCTACTTCCTTTAAAAATTCAACATATATCAGCTGAACCATTTAGACAATGATCAATCAGTTGAAATATGATATATGATGCTATGAGGTTCTCATCTTATTTTCCTAAAAGTAATATAGGCCAAATTTAATGCATAGTGATTTAGTTCAGTTCAGTTGCTCAGTCGTGTCTGACTCTTTGTGACCCATGAATCACAGCATGCCAGGCCTCCCTGTCCATCACCAACTCCCGGAGTTCACTCAAACTCATGCCNACCCCATGACAAAAAAATGGCTAAAACCTCTCCTCTTCTGGCTAACATTGCCTATTTCTGAATGGATTCTGCTTCTTTAACAAACCAATCTTTAGATTCCTTTAATGCTCCCTTGTCATAGATACAAATTATTAAGATACTCAGTTTCTGAATTTTCCTAGCTTCTTGGTAGCCTGAAATCCAGAACTAGTCTCTGCTTCCCAATTCTTCCTCAAAATCTAACACACAAGACCAACCACTAAAAGAAAACTCTTTCAACAACCCTTTACCAGAAACTTCCCAGGAGTTTCCCCAGAGTACAATCACCCTGTAGCAACAATATAAGGAAATATAATGTCCTTAACTACAGATGTATTCTTAGACAGTCTCTGATCCATTGGCTTAACAAGTACTTAGAAAAATCTCTTAAAATTATGGGCCAGACATAGCTAGTGTATGAGCCAGGTCTGACTGGTAAACCACTATGACCTTATAATCTCTGTTAAAAGTAATAATGGAAGCAAAAGGAGAGACAGGCAGATTTCCTCATTATTTTATGCCATTTCTTGTTTGCTTTATCAGTATGTTAAAAGGAGATGCATAATCACAACATCTAGTACACGTTTCTTGAAGATTATGATTGATTTTATTCATGCCAGCAGTGAAGACTTTATTCTGCTTGATTTGAGCAAATCTGTTACCAGTGCTTTCAATTTCAGGCCTTCCAAGTTAAGGTTTGCTTGGAGTTTGGAAGACTGCTCTCTCTTATAGGGCTTCTTCCTTTGTAATTGCTTAAAAATCCAGAAACAGAAATCAGGAAAAATTAGAAAAACCAATGAAACCATTCAGATGCTTATTACATAGGTAACTAAGATGTAATCACTTTTCATGACTAGAATTCAGTTATATACTCATTAGACAAGGAGACTCTATGCCTAATGTTACATCTCATGAAATTAGTGGGGAAAAATATATATTAAAAGCAAATAAATGTCTTCCCAGGGAATTAGAGTCAAACAGGATTAACTGAGGGTGGCTTGGAGGCCTGAATGATAGCACCCCTTGCCTACCAGCCTTCCTCAGGAAAAGCTAGACGCTAGAAAGCAGCAAACTCAACTCCCTAAACAGCCAGCACAAAACCTAAACCCAGCCTCTTTAGTCATGTGAATGGCTGTTCTCCTGCTTAAACTATAAAAAGACAGAAGAGCAGAAGACCCATGATACAACCCAAACACGCCTCTTCACAGAATGTCCAGAATTTGGGGAGATCATCCTGCCAGTTCTTCCACCTGAGTCTCAACAGGTACTAGCAGAACTTGATGCAGGTCCGACCCTGACAGGCTACAGTCCATAGCATAGCAAAGCGTTAACTGAGGGACTAACACTTTCATTTCACTTCGGACATGATATTTAGCCAGAAGTTTCCTTTCATTCACCTACTGATCTCTTGGCTCTTGCAAGTCCTCTATTCCATAACTTAATGGCCATGCTTTGAGGTAATTTACAATATAATAGGCTTTAGTGGGGAGATAACAAGTGTAATGTGATCTTAGTTAATTAGCATCTGACTGAAGAAAATGCTTAGGAAACTGTGTACAAGAAAAGTCCTAAGGTACTGATCTACTAAATCTTCAGCCTTGCTTTCACTCTCCTTATCTGTTGTCTCAGTTTGGTAAGATACATTTGTTTTAAAAGCTTATTTTTAAAATATAGGCTTCTCAGTGAATTTAGAATGCAGGCCACAGATAAAGAATACCTCTCCCATCTCTGCTTACAGATTAGCTAACTCTAGTCTGAGTATAGACCTCTCCTTGGGGGCAGGGGGAGGGGGGGGGAAATGTGTAACCATATGCCAGGATTCTGAATTTCTCCTACTACTTATGCTAATGGCAAAGCTGCCATGGCACATGGTCTATATTCCGAACAGCAGGTGGCAATCTGACCAAATGTTTTTCTACCAAGTAATGAGGGTCACCAGATTTGTAGCCTGAAATATCTGAGTCCTCACAGACCAAAGTCCCACCTCTTTCACTCAGCCAATTCCACATTTTAGACTCTTACTTGCAGCATCCCCTTCCAGATAGAAATTTCTATTTCAGGTGAAATGAATTCAGCTGCAGCTACTGAATAAATCAGCAGGAAAATGGTTGCCTACCACCCCACTCACAGAAGCAGCTCTGGAGACAGATTTGCCACTAGTAATAAATAGTGTTTCTTACACTCTAGTTATGTCAATTTCCTTGAAGAGCAGCTTAAATGCATGATATAATGTATTCCTCAAAATAAGGCAGTGAGTGGTAAGTTAGTATTCCCATTTCACTGATGAGTAAATTGAGGCTCGGAGCCTAGATTACTTGCTCAGTTTTATTACCCATTTACTAAGTTTTGGAGCTGGGATTTGAATCTAGATTTCAGTGATGGAAAAAAAAAAACTGGTGCTTCTTAGCATTTGATCATTTTAATCATCAAATCTGTGTTTGGGGTATAACTATGTCACAGAAGAAGAGAAGGAGAACTACAGTGCAAGTCAGTGTGCCTGTAGCCACATGAGACACTTTTTGGAAAGCCCAGAACAGCGCCTGCACTCCTATCCTGAGCTGCATTCACACATGGACACCACCACACAATGGGTGATATTTTTAATCTGAGGACACTGCTCAGGATGAAAACATTATCAGAAAATAATGAGTTGGGCTCTGCCAAGCATATGCTTCGTTCCTGAGCCAAATGTATGTAATCACTGCCAAAAGCTCCTTCAGGCCACTAAATCACCAAAATAAGACCCCAGATTCAGGGCACAGCACCCAGACACCTGAACCAGATGCCTGAGACAGTCTCCAGGAGTAGGCCTGTATGTTTTCTCACTTTCTCCACCAGCCTTGGGGGCCATCCAGCAATGCCTTCTGCAGGGGCCTGAAAGACAGAGTCCTCTCAACTGTGACTCTTGCTCCCTTGGGAAATAAGATATGCTTTCTTGGCTTGAATTGTTGTTATTGCTTCTCATATCCGCAACTCCCTTTGATCAAAAGATAGCATGGCAGCTACTGCCCTCCTGGGCACCAAGAGAGACATGAGCTGCCCTCTAGGGCTCCAGGGGTGCTCACAAGCTGCCACTGCTGCCAGGAACCCAGGAGTGAACACCAGCCACTGCATCCACACACCTTTATCAAGGGAATAATGGTCAGTACATGCTGAGGAAAGAGGCAGCAAGCACCCATACTAAAAACAGCCCTCACACCAAAAATATTAAATCCACGCAAGCTATACAGGGCTGCTTGCATATATAAATATCCCTCCAAAACCACAGTAGATAACTGTTTCTCCTAAACTCACAGAGTAAAAGAAATAGAAATAAAATGAAGAAGCAGAGGAACCACTCCCAGTTAAAAAACCAAAAGAATTCTCCTCAAAGAATAAACAATGAAACTGATCTCTCCAGTCTATTAGATCCCAAGTTCAATAAAGGAGGTAATAAAAATACTGAAGGCTATGGACAGAAATGCAGAGTACTATACAAAGGATCTAGAAACTATAAAGAAGAGCCAAGGAAAATCAGAAAACACATTTACAGAGAGAAAACAATGAATGGCATAATGAATAATACAGAAGAATGAATAAGTAATTGGAAAGATAGAACAATGGAAATCATCAAATCAGAACAGCAAACAGAAAGTCAAATGAAAAAAATGAAAGTAATATAAGAGACCTATGAGATAATACAAAGCATGACAATTTACACTTAATAGGGATCCTGGAAGAGGAAGAAAGAGAAAGGGGGACCAAAAATATACTTGAAGAAATTATGGCTGAAAAATTTCCCAAACCTGAATAAGGAAACAGAAATGCAGATACAGCAAGCACATAGGGTTCCAAACAAGATAAATCCAAACAGACCTACACCAAAACATATTATCAAAAATGGCAAGATTTAAAGGAGGATTCTAAAGCTAGCAAGAGGAAAAACAAACAGTTAATTAAAAGGGAGCCTTCATATGATTATCAGCTGATTTCTGTGCAGAAACATTTTAAGACAGAAGGGAGAAACAAGATATATTCAAACTCCTGAAATGGAAAAAAAAAAAATGGCAACCCAGTATACTCTACCCACAAGATTATATCATTTAGAATAGAAGGAGAGATAAAGAAATTCTTAGACATGTAATAGTTAAAAGAATATAGCAATACTAAACCTATCCTAAAAGAAATATTGGAAGGTCTTCTCTAAAGAGAAAAGAAGCAAGAATCCATAGGAAAGAGAAAATTACACTTGAAAAGTAAATCATTTAAACTAGTACACAGATTTTTTTAATAAAATATTTTTGTGAAAATGATAACCACAATGAATAGTAAAGTATAAACAAAAAGATGTAAGAGGACATCAAAATTATGAAATGTGGAGAAGGGGTATAAGAAAAAGTAGATTTTAAAAAATTATTTTTAAAGAATATGTTTGAGTCTATATGACTATCAGTCTAAAACAAGTAGATATAGAAGTTAACCCACTCAAAAAAACAAGGTAGCCGCAAATAAAAACATACAGTAAGTAAAAAAAAAAAAAAAAAGGGCACTAGGAAAAAATAAAAAGAAATCATCAAACCACACAAACAAGACACACATAATCAACTGGAAAACTAGTTTAAAATGCCAGCGAATATAAATATGTAAAGAATTACCTTAAGTATCAATGGACAAAATACTCCAACCAAAAGATACAGAGTGGCAGATTGGATAATAAAACAAGAACCCACAATATGCTACCTGCAAGAGATCCACTGTAAGGCACACAACAAACACATGGATTGAAAGCGAGGGAATGGAAAACGATATTTCATGTAAATGGAAATAAGAAGAAAGCAGGAGTTGCAATACTCAGGTCAAATACTCAGACAAAATAAAAGTTTTAACAAAGGTCTAAAGAAAGATAGAAAGGGACACTAAATGATCAATGTAAGAAGAGGACTTTACACTCATCAACATATATACACCTAACATAGGAGCACCCAAATACATAAATACCCAAATACATAAAAGAAATACACAGATATAAAGGGATAAATTGATAGGAATACAATGATGGTAGGAAACATCAACACCCCACCCATATAAACAGGCATATCTTCTAGACAGAAAACCAATAAAACAACAGAGATCCTAAATGATCAAATAGAACAGTTAAACTTAATTGATTTTTCAGGACATTACATCCAAAAACAGAAACAGAATACACATTCTTTTCAAGTGCACACGGAACATTCTATAGGACTGACCACAAACTAGGGCTCAATACAAGATTCAAAAAATTTAAGAGTATAAAAATTATTTTAAGCATCTTTTCTGACCAAAACAGCACAAACCAGAAATCAACAAGTAGAAAATGAGTGAGGAAAAATTGATTACATGGAGACTAAATACTATGTCGCTAAAAACCAATAGTCAACAATGCAGGCAAAGGGGAAGTAAAAAATACCTTGAGGCAAATGACAATGAAAATACAATCATATAAAATCTATCAGCAAAAGAAGTCCTTAGGGGGAAGATCATAGCAATACAGACCTTCCTTAAAAACCAAGAAAAATCTCAAACAACCTAACCTAATCTCAATCAATTATTCTAATGCTTAAAAGAATTAGAAAGAACAAGTGAAACAGTAAGTCAGCAGAAGGAAGGAAATAATAAAGACCAGAAAGCAAATAAGATTTTCAAAAAAAGAAAAGAGGCAGGAACACTCCCAAAGACATTCTATGAAGGCACCATCACCCTGATATCAAAACCAGAAAAAGACACCACCAAAAAAGAAAATTATGGACCAATATTCTTTCATAAATATATTAATAGATGCAGGCTTCCCTAGTGACTCAGACAGTAAAGAATATGCCTGTAATGTGGGAGATTCAGGTTCAATTGCTAGGTTGAGAAGATCCCTTGGAGAAAGGAAAGGGAACCCACTCCGATATTCTTGCCTGGAGAATCCCATGGACATAGGAGCCAGGTGGGCTACAGTCCATAGGGTCACAAAGAGTCAGACACAACTGAGGAACTAACACTTTCACTTTATTAACAGAGACAAAAATTCTCAACAAAATATCAGCAAACCAAATCCAACATCACATAAAAAAACATCATACACCACAACCAAGTGGGATTCATCCCAAGTTCTCAAGGATGGTTCAATGTACACAAACCAATCATGTAACGTAAAACATCAAAAAAAGAAAAGACAAAAATTGCATGATCATCTCAATAGATGCAGAAAAGAATTTGATAAAATTCAACATCTACTCATGATAAACTCTTACCAAAATGGGCATGTCTGCATAATAAAAGGTATTTATTATTGATACAAACCTGATGCCAACATAACACTCAATGGTGAAAAGTTGAAAGCCTTCCCACTAAAATCTGGAACAAGACAAGGATGCCCACTCTCACTACCTCTATTTAACATAGTGTTGGAAGTCCTAGCCACAGCAATCAAACAAATAAACAAAAAGAAATTAAAAGTATCCAAAGTTGAAGGAAAGTGGTAAAACTCATTATATGCAGCCGATATGATATTATATATAGAAAATCCTAATGACTCTACACGAAACTACTAGAATTAAAAAAAGAATTCAGCAAGATAGCAGAATACAAGATTAACATACAGAAATTAGTTGCATTTCTTTACACTAACAATAAAATATAAGAAATGAAATGTAAAAAATCAAAATTTTAAAAATTGTAACCCCCCAAATGAAATAGTAATAAACATGACCAAGGAGGTGAAAGACTTATACATAAGAATTATACATTAATATAGGAAATGGAAGATGATTCAAGGGAATAGAAAGATACTCCTTGCTTTTAAATTGAAAGAATTAATATGGTTAAAATGGCCATACTACCCAAAACAATCTAAAGATTTAATGTAGATCCCCTGGAGAAGGGGATGGCTACTCACTTCTGTATTCTTACCTGGAGAATTCCATGAACAGAGGAGCCTCTTGGGCTATAGTACAGGGGGGTGCAAAGCGAGCAACTAACACTTTGACTTTTTCATTATCAATTACCTATATTTTTCACAGAACTAGAACAAATAAGCCTAAAACTTGTATAGAACCATAAAAGACCTAGAATTGCCAAAGAAATCCTGAGGAAAAAGAACAAAGCAAGAAGCATAATCCTACCAGACTTCAAACAATATTACAAAACTACAGTAATCAAAACAATATGGCACTGGCACAAACAGACATAAGGATAAATGGCAAAGAAACAGAGTTTAGAAGTAAACCCACACACCTATGGTGAAGTATTCTTCCACAAAGGAGGCAACAGTACACAATGAGAGAAACATAGTCTCTTCAGCATATCGTGTTGGGAAAGCTGGACAGCAACATATAAATCAGTGATATCAGAACACAGTCTCAAACAACATACAAAAATAAACTTAAAATAGCTCAAAGACTTAAATATAAGGCATGACACTGTAAAACTCCTAGAAGAGAACATAAACAAAACATTCTCTGACATAAAACATACCAATGTTTTCTTAGGTTAGTCTCCCAAGGCAATGGAAATAAAAACAAAAACAAACAAATGGGACCTAATCGAACTTAGAAGTTTTAATACAGCAAAGGTAACCTTAGCAAAATGAAAAGACAACCTACAGAATGAGAGAAAACATTTGCAAATGATGCAACCAACAAGAGCTTAGCTTCCAAGATAGGAGGCAGTCCTAAGATGATGGAGGAGTAGGACAGGGAGACCACTTTCTCCCCCAACAAATTCATCAAAAGAACATTTAAACGCTGAGTAAATTCCACAAAACAACTTCTGAATGCTGGCAGAGGACATCAGGCACCCAGAAAAGCAGCCCATTGTCTTTGAAAGGAGGTAGCAAAAAATATAAAAGACAAAAAGAGAGACAAAAGAGGTAGGGATGGAGCTCCAACCCAGGAAGGGAGTCTTAAAAAGAGAGAAGTTTCCAAACACCAGGAAACACTCTCACTGCCAAGTCTGTGGCGAGCCTTGGAACTACAGAGGGCAACACAACTGGGAGGAAAAATAAATAAATTAAAACCCACAGATTACAAGCCCAACGGTAACTCCCCCAGCGGAGAAGCAGCACAGATGCCTATACCCGCCACTAGCAAGCGGGGGCTGGGCAAGGAGGCGCGGGCTGTCTTGCTCAGAGTAAGGACCAGGCCTGAACAGCCCGAGGGCAATCTGAGGGAACTAACTTGGGCTAGCAAGCCAGACTGTGGGATAGCTACCACACAGAAAGCCCTAACCTAAGACACCGCCAGGCCCGCTCACAGAACAAAGGACTGAACAGAGATAGCCGGCAGCAGACCATCCCTCTCTGGTGATAGGCAGCAGAGCTGGAAGGGGACAATCGCAGCCCCAGAGAGACATTATCTACCAAATTGCAAGCAGGCTTCTTTGCTAACTAAGACTTCTTGGGGTTCTGGACGGTCAACATCCGCCTGAGAAGGCATGCCTGTTTTACACTCAGAAAACTGAATGGCAGGGATGAGGGAGGCAATAAGTTGCAGCAACCGCACTCGCCAAACACCTTATCACCTGAGCTGCTTGGACCTNGGGTTCTGGACGGTCAACATCCGCCTGAGAAGGCATGCCTGTTTTACACTCAGAAAACTGAATGGCAGGGATGAGGGAGGCAATAAGTTGCAGCAACCGCACTCGCCAAACACCTTATCACCTGAGCTGCTTGGACCTGGGAAGGGCGCAAAACGCAGGCCCAACTGAATCTGCGCCTCTGAGGACTACCCGAGTGCCTGAACCTGAGCGGCTTAGACCTGAGAGGTGCATGCAGCTCAAGGCCAGCCTCAGACAGTCCCCGGCAGAGCAACTTAGAGCCTGAGCGGTGTGAGCAGGGAGGGCACACATACCGTGAGTGGGGGCAGGCCCAGTGTGGCTGAGACACTGCGAGCACATGCCAGTGTTATTTGTTTGCAGCGTCCTTCTCTCCCCACAGCGTGACTGAACAAGTGAGCCTAAAAAAGTGTCCACCACCATCCTTTTGTGTCAGGGTAGAAATCAGACACTGAAGAGACCAGCAAACAGAAGAAGCTAAAACAGAGGGAACCATCTCGGAAGTGACAGGTGCAATAGATTAAAACCCTGTAGTTAGTACCGACTACATAGGAAGGGGTCTATAGAT
>SJYV01048057.1:0-11780 GCA_006410875.1 Neotragus pygmaeus | reverse complement strand
CTTCATTTTCTGAATGTTGAGCTTTAAGCCAACTTTTTCACTCTCCTCTTTCGCTTTCATCAAGAGACTCTAGTTCTTCTTCACTTTCTATCATAAGGATGGTGTCATCTGAGTATCTGAGGTTTCTCCCAGCAATCTTGATTCCAGCTTGTGCTTCTTCCATCCCAGTGTTTCTCATGATGTACTCTATATATAAGTTAAATAAGCAGAGTGACATTGGAAGGAAAATATACTCCTTTTCCTATTTGAAACCAGGCTTGATGTATTAGGGACAAAGAAAACATGTGGATTTATATTCATCATATACTTTAATGTGATTTTTTAATAAATTGATGATAACAAATAAAGAAATGACAATTTTTAAAAGTAATAAATATATGAATTTATATTAAATTCTGAGTTAGTTCTACCAATAAAATGATACTTGTGCTTACATATAAACAATAGCATCTTGTAAGACCAGATTAGGTTGGCTAGATTGAGGACCTAAATTAAGAGGACCTAAACTAAGAAGAAAAGAAGAAAATATTTCCTCCTTTCCTTCTCTTTTCTCTATAGGAGGATTTATTTTGAAAGAAGAAACTTTAATATACACTCCTTCTCTATAGCATTATTTAAAATTTCCATTTAAAAAAGTTAAAATAACACATATATAATCTTTATTTTCAACAAAAAATACAGATCATTTAAATTATAGAAATTAACCTAAATCTTTAATTGACACATACAAATAAAAATTATTAGTTCTAGAGTAGTAATATATAAGTTTTATAATAGGTAAATGGATTGTATGGATTTCCTATGAAGAACCTTTTGTTTTGGGAATATTAAAACAGTTATCGAAGACACGCAACTAATTATTCATTTCAAGTAAATAGCAATCTCTCCTTTGGGCATCCATAATTCTTTATTTGTACCTCTGTTAATAACTTACTGTTAAACCTATGCCCACTTTATAGTCCTCTCTCACTTTGAATCACAAAAGAGTCAGCTAATCTCTTTTAATAGCACAACTCCTGAAGTATATAAAAATATTTTTACATTTTCAATTATTTTAAATTAGATTATGTATGCATACATAGATACAGAAAAACATTAGTTAGGAACAATGCTCTTGAGATATTTTAAATGGTTTGGTATAATTCCTGATTATCAACAACTTTTTATTTGAGACAAAGTGTAAGGAATCTATGTGCTAACTGCAAACAATTTAATTTGAGAGTTTTGCTTTACTTATTTATTAAAAAAATTTATTTATTTTGTAAGTAATGTATTCACTTACACTTGAGTACCAACTGAAACTTGTCCTGAAATATGAAGGTTTAACGCAAGCACTATAATCTTAAGGAGAAATGAGGGCAAAATCAGCAAAATAAAGACAAGGCCAAAAGTAAAGGAACAAAGCAAGGTAAACAACCAATCAACTAACAATATCACTAAATATGTCCTAAAAACAAGTCACACGCAAAAAGCAACAGCTGTTAAACTGGCTTCAGAATTTGCCTCTACAACATTAAATTCAACACTAAAGTCAAAAATAAAATGAAATACATGTTAATACACATTGATATGAATATATTACAATCCAGTAATATAAATCCAACTATATTTTCCCAGCATGAAATATAAATTCACTCAAATACTCAAAAGATTAGCAGTAACACCGCCTGCTTTTTGCAGATGACAAAATTATAAATACTAAAGCCCTCTGACAAGATATATACAAAAAATTAAGAATTCAAGCCTGGAAGGGACATATACCTTATCTCCTAATCAAGGACCACCCAGCCTAACACTGCAAATTCATTATAAGGAAGTGAAAAGCAGGCAAAGTCAGAAGCATTCAATATGAATCCTAGCTAAGTATGTAACCTGGGAAAAATCAGTCTCTCTTACAGTGCATAAATATACACACCTGCATAAATATAAAATATGAAAAAATATCATTATTTCTCATGGATGAATTTTAAATTATCTAGCAGCAGTAATAGAAGTTTGTACTTATTCAAACAGAAACCATTGAAAAATATAAGTAACCTTCTTCCTTCTACATGAATAAAAATGTTGTATATGCTATAGTATATTTAACTAATTGGAAAAAATTTTATTCCTATGACAAAAATAAATCCTAAATTTATCCAGAAAGAGAAACAATCATTTTTCGCTAAAGGAAACAATTTTCTAACCTGAATGCAGTACCCAGAATCTCACCCTTTTTTCCAGCTAAGCTCTTTTCCTCTATCTTCCATCATGAATCAGTTTAGGCTTACTCCCTTGCATTTCAAAATCTCTTTCTTGGGCTAACAGTTCAGCATATGTTCAGTTTTAGTTTTATTCTTGTTATTTTCATTGCTCCAACAGCGTGACATTTTCTGTCCTCCATTAATTTCAATTTGTCTATTCTGTATAGTATTGCTGATGACTTTGGCTATTATTGCAGTTCCATAACTCACCATTTAACTTATTCTGTGAATGGCAAATTATATTTTATTATAGTCAAGTTTTTTGAAATGCATACTATGCTTATTAGTAATATACAAATTTTAAGCTTCATATACATTTTAATATATTTTTACATGAGAATCAATGCCATTGAATTAAAGAGCAAGAGGTAGAATGATGAATTTAAACAACAATAAATATTATCTCAACTACCTTGGACATGTTCACTATTATAAAAGTTATTTGAAAGTTCAGGCTTGCTGTTCAATGCCCAGAAAAAAATCTGTCCCTTATGTGCATAATCTAACAAATATAAACTAATATATGTATATAATATTAGAGTAAGCAACATAAATTCAATTTATTAATTTACACAAAGCTAAAGCAACCCACTCCAGTATTCTTGCCTGGAAAATTCCATGGACAGAGGAGCCTGGTGAGCTACAGTCCATAGGGTCGCAAAGAGTCGGACATGACTGAATGACCAAGCAACAACAATTGAAAAACAGTGCACTGCCATTAGCATTGAAACATAAAGCATGTGAAGCTTGAGATATAGAGAACAATACACATATCAGTTATTACCTGTTTAACTATTTTTTCCAGTTACATAAAAGTACAAATGATAATAGCTTCTTTGACTTTCTGATTTCACACTGACCATGCTNAGCATTGAAACATAAAGCATGTGAAGCTTGAGATATAGAGAACAATACACATATCAGTTATTACCTGTTTAACTATTTTTTCCAGTTACATAAAAGTACAAATGATAATAGCTTCTTTGACTTTCTGATTTCACACTGACCATGCTCAATATGTACTGAATATTGCAGTTTCAATGAAACTGAAAACAATTGTTTTCAACATTAGAATATTTCAATATTCAGTAAATAGACTCCTTTTCTTTAAGTTGTTTTGTCTTCTCTGGCTATTGATTTTCCCTCTGTGACTATTAATGTCATTTTCTATGACTTAAATTTGTCTTGCTTCTACAGAGCAATTTGGCCTTAAGCTATACTCTGACAGCTTGACTAGCAGAAATCCATAAACTTTTCCTAAATCTAAGAATTTATCAAATTCCCCTATTAAATGTTTGTTCACTGTTTAACAATTCACAGGTCCATGAAAATTAATTCCCTCATTTTCAAATTTTATGGAGTTGCCTCACTGTATCACCTAAAAGTTGAAAATGAGGATGTATTTAGAATATATAATGACCCAATAAGCATTTGAAGTCTGTACCAATTTTTTTGATAGCTGTGATTTTTTTCCTAATGACATACCAATGGAAGTATATTAAGAAAAATTTATTTGGTTGACCTATTCATCTTTAATTGATTCATTACAAGTCATTAATTAATACAGATATGTGATTTAATTTGCTCTTGTCAATCAATCACCATAGGAACTGACACCAAGATGCTATTTTCCCTTACAAATAAGTTTAAGGTGTCTACTTTATCTTACATTAGTAAGCATATGGCATTTCTGAAGAATAAAATGTCAATATAAAGATTATATATAGATTTTTACTTCCCCTGGAATACTTATGAAAGCAATTTTGAGTTTTCTGCTGATGATTCTACAGATCTAGACTAATCCAGGCTATTTTTCTGAGCATATCCAGAATATGCTGCCACTGAAGATATTTTCATATTTTTAGAGCTTAGTGAAGTTTGAAAATTATATAATGAGACAGTAACATTAATATAATGTTACTGTCTCATTATATAACATTATTATATTATAATGGAATGATATCATTNACAACAATGTCTGTCTCTTATACACATCTTTTCATATTTTTAGAGCTTAGTGAAGTTTGAAAATTATATAATGAGACAGTAACATTAATATAATGTTACTGTCTCATTATATAACATTATTATATTATAATGGAATGATATCATTATTAACCTAATTATTATAATGGAATAAAATATGAGATAAGAAAATAATTGATTTGAAGCCTTGTTATTTTGTGAACATTTAAACACATTCAAATTACAAACCTTCTATTATTCTCACTTAGAACAGGAGATAATATTAATATACATCAAGGATAAAAAGTTATAAAGAGATGTTGTAGGATATAATTCAGAACTCCTTTCCTATATACATACACACACACACACACATTTACTGCAACTGTTGAAATCTGGGCAAATGTATCAGCATAGCCCAAAATTGAGGACAAATATCATTCGCTGTAGGAAACTCATTCCAGCCCCAGTTCTTGAAACTTCTGGCTCCTCTTTTTCTGTTTCCCTGCATGGAGGTATGAAATAAAAAAAAAAAAAAAAAAAAAAAAGACAAGGACTATCACTGCCAACATGATTAAGTAGCTCCTACTGGACCCAATCCTCCTGTGTATAACAACTATAAACTCCAGGCAAACTACAAAAAAATAAAATAAAGACTGTCTAGAAGGAAATGGAGAGTAATCAAATGCAGGTACATTCAGGAACTGAACTGACACTTGTCAGAAAAGAATGGTACTGTATGACTATGAGGCTTTTTTCTCCTGGCTTTTATTATACTTTGAAGTTAAGCCAACATTTTCAATGTGTGAAGTGGCTATAATTCTTAGAGAAATTCTGCAGACTTTCTTACCTGAAAAACCAGAAGACATATTTCAAAGCAACTGTATTTTGAAAAACCTGAGAGGAGACCTCTGGAAAGGGGAATGTCACAAAGGAGGAAGACCAAGTTATGAGTATAAGCTCTACCCAAGTCTCAGCCTGGTTCCTAACCCATAAATGTATGGTGCAGACTCAAAGTAGCTGTGACGATTCTAAAACAACTGAACTTAGAGTTGAGATATAATATTTAAAATTTAAACATAATCAATCCAATTTCCTATTAAAACAAAACAAATATCACCATTCTTAAGAATATAACCAAATGCAAATATATCACATGTATAATATCACATTCACAATTAGTGGGATATAGTCAAAATTACCCATGTATGAGGAATTTAAAGTATTACTCATTCTTGGGACTTCCCCTGATGGTCCAGTGGCTAAGACTCCATGCTTTCAGTGCAAGAGCTGGGGTTCAATTCCTGGTCAGGGAACGAGATCCCACATGACACAACTAAAGATCACACATGTCTTAACTAAAACCTGGTGCGGTAAAATAAATATTTTTTAAGGTGGTACTCATTCTTACAGGAAAAAATTATCAATATATCTGAACCCTTAGATTATCCAGATGTTGTAATTATCATAGATGGACTTTTAAAGCAGCTAGCATGTGTGTGTGTGTGTGTGTGTGTGTGTGTGTGTGTTGAGGGAGGTATATGTGTGTGGTACATGAAGAAGAAACATTCATAAAAATCTAGAAAACCTAAGATGATTAAAAAAACAATAAAATTCCAGAAAAAAATACATATCTAAATAACACATTCTTTGGGTATGCAATAGAGTAGAGAATCAGTAATTTTGAAGGTAGATCTATAGAAATAATACAATCTTTAGAACGCCAAGATATGTTTGGAAAAAAAGGAAGAGTTTCAGGAACCTGTGGGACATGTCAAAAGCATAAATTACATGTAATTTGAGCAAAAGAAGCTTTAGTTGAGTGACATCAAGAGAGAATAAAAATTGAAAAATAATGGACAAAAACTTACCAAATTTATGGAAGACATGCTTTTATACAAACCAGAGACTGAGTAAATCCACAGTAGAATAATATAAATAAAACTAAATATTAATAAAGACAAATCAACCTGCTAAATATCAAACAGAAACAGAAAATTTTGAAATTGACGTAAAAATGTCATATTATACACAGTGAAAGAATAATTCATATCACCACAGACTCCATATCAGAAGTTATAGCGGCAAGAAGGCAGAAAACAGGTAAGTACAGAATTTTCTATGAAGTATAAATATCAACCAGCATGACTGGTAAATATAATAGCCAAGACATATAAGCAACTTATACATTCATCAACAGAGGAATGGATTAAAAAAAAAATGCAGTACATATATAAACTGGAATACTATTCAGCCATTTCTGTCTTTATTGTGCCATCTTTGCATTAAAATTTCCCTTAGTAGCTCTAAATTTCTTGAAGAGATATCTAGTCTTTCCCTTTTTCTTGTTTTCCTCTATTTCTTGGCATTGATCACGAGGAAGACTTTTTTTTTATCTCTCCTTGATATTCTTCAGAACTCAGCATTTAAATGGGCATATCTTTCCTTTTCTCCTTTGCTTTTCACTTCTCTTCTCTTCTCAGCTATTTGTAAGGCCTCCTAAGACAACCATTTTGCCTTTTGCATTTCTTTTTTCTCGGGGATGGTCTTGATCCCTGTCTCCTGTACAATATCTTGAACCTCTATCCATAGTTCTTCAAGCACTCTATCAGATCTAATCCCTTGAATCTATTTCTAACTTCCACTGTATATTCATAAGGGATTTCATTTAGGTCATACATGAATGGTCTAGTGTTTTCCCTTACTTTCCTCAATTTAAGTCTGAATTTGGCAATAAGGAGTTCATAATCTGAGCCACAGTCAACTCCCGGCCTTGTTTTTGCTGACTATATAGAGCTTCTCCATTTTTGGCAGCAAATAATATAATCAACCTGATTTTGGTATTGACCATCTGGTGAAGTACATTTGTAGAGTCTTCTCTTGCATTATTGGAAGAGGATGTTAGCTATGTACACTGTGTTCTCTTGATAAACTCTTATAGCCTTTTCCCTGCTTCATTCTGTACTCCAAGGCAAAATTTGACGTTACATCAGGTATTTTTTGACTTCCTACTTTTGCATTCCAGTCCCCTATAATAAAAAGGATATCTTTTTTGAGTATGGTTCTAGAAGGACTTGTAGGTCTTTATAGAACTGTTCAACTTCAGCTTCTTCAGCATTACTGGTCTGGGGCAAAGACTTGGATTACTGTGACGTTGAATGGTTTGCCTTGGAAATGAACAGAGATCATTCTGTCATTTTTTTCAGTTGGATCAAAGAACTGCATTTTGGACTCTTTTGTTGACTATGATGGGTACTCCATTTCTTCTAAGTGATTCTTGCCCACAGAAGTAGATATAATCTGGGTTAAATTCAACCATTCCAGTCCACTTTATTTCTCTGATTCCTAAAATGTCGATGTTCACTCTTGCCATCTTCTGTTTTTTTGAAGAAAATTAAAGATACCAAGGAAATTTTTCATGCAAAAGTGGCATAATAAATGACTGAAATGATATGGACCTAACAGAAGCAGAAGATGGTAAGAAGAGGTGGCAAGAATACACAGAAGTACTATACAAAAAAGATCTTCATGACCCAGATAATCACAGTGGTGTGATCACTCACCTAGAGCCAGACATCCTGGAATGTGAAGATAAGTGGGCCTTAGGAAGCATCACTAAAGACAAAGCTAGTGGAGGTGATGGAAATCCAGTGAGCTATTTCAAATCCTTACAGATGATGCTGTGAAATTGCTGCACTCAATATGTCAGCAAATTTGGAAAACTCAGCAGTGGCCACAGGACTAGAAAAGGTCAATTTTCATTCCAATCCCAAAGAAAAGAAATGCCAAAGAATGTTCAAACTACTGCACAACTGCAGTCATCTCATAGGCTAGCAAAGTAATGCTCAAAGTCCTCCAAGCCAGACTTCAACAGTATGTCAACTGTGAACTTCTAGATGTTGGGGTTGGTTTAGAAAAGGCAGAGGAACCAGAGATCAAATTGCGAACATCCGCTGGATCATGGAAAATGCAAGAGAGTTCCAGAAAAAAACATCTATTTCTGCTTTATTAACTATGCCAAAGCCTTTGACTGTGTGTGTCACAACAAACTGTGGAAAATTCTTCAAAAGATGGGAATACTAGACCACCTTACTTGCCTCCCGAGAAATCTGTATGCAGGTCAAGAAGCAACAATTAGAACTAGAAATGGAAAAACAGACTGGTTCCAAATTGCGAAAGGAGTATATCAAGGTTGTATATCGTCACCTTGCTTATTTAACTTATATGCAGAGTACATCATGAGAAATGCTGGACTGAATGAATCACAAGCTGGAATCAAGATCTATGGGAGAAATATCAATAAACTCAGATATGGAGATGACACCACCCTTATGGCAGAATGCAAAGAAACTAAAGAACTTCTTGATGAAAGTGAAAGAGGAGAGTAAAAAAGTTGGCTTAAAACTCAATTTTCAGAAAACTAAGATCATGGCATCCAGTCCCATCACTTCAGGGCAAATAGATGGGGAAACAGTGACAGGCTTTATTTTGGAGGGTTCCAAAATCACTGCAGATGGTGACTGCAGCCATGAAATGAAAAGACACTTGCTCCTTACAAGAAAGGTTATGACCAACATATACAGCATATTTAAAAGCAGAGACATTTCTTTGCTAATAAAGATCCATCTAGTCAAAGCTATGGCTTTTCCAGTAGTCATGTATGAATATGAGAGTTGGACTATAAAGAAAGCTGAGTGCTGAAGAATTGATGCTTTTGAACTGTGGTGTTGGAGAAGACTCTTGAGAGTCCCTTGGAGAGCACAGAGATCCAACCAGTACATCCTAAAGGAAATCAGTCCTGAATATTCATTGGAAAGACTGTTGTTGATGTTGAAACTCCAATACTTTGGCCACCTGATTTGAAGGACGAACTCATGTGAAAAGACCCTAATGCTGGGAAAGATTGAAGGTGGGAAGAAAAGGGGATGACAGAGGATGAGATGGTTGGGTGGCATCACTGACTCAACAGATACGAGTTTGAGTAAATTCTGGGAGTTGGTGTTGGATATGGAGGCCTAGAATGCTGTAGTCCATGGGGTCGCAAAGAGTTGGACATGACTGAATGACTGAACTGACTGACTGAATGACTCAGCCATTAAAAATAATGAATTAATGCCATTTTCAGCAATATGGAAGCACCTATATATTGTTGGAGAAGGCAATGGCATCCCACTCCAGTACTCTTGCCTGGAAACTCCCATGGATGGAGGAGCCTGATAGGCTGCAGTCCATGGGGTCGCTGAGTCAGACACGACTGAATGACTTCACTTTCACTTTTCACTTTCATGCATTGGAAAAGGAAATGGCAACCCACTCCAGTGTTCTCACCTGGAGAATCCCAGGGATGATGGAGCCCAATGGGCTGCCGTCTGTGGAGTTGTACAGAGTCGGACACGACTGAAGCGACTTAGCAGTATATACTGTCATATTGAGAGAAGAAAGTAGGACAGAGAAAGAGAAATATTGTATCCTATCCTCAATATAAGGAATCTAAAAAGAAATGGTAGAAATGAGCTTATTAACAAAACAGATTCACAGACTTAGGGAACAAACTTGTGGTTATCTGGGAGAAAAGGATAATTAGCAAGTTTGGAATAACAAGTACACACTTCCATATTTAAAATGGATAATCAACAAGGACCTACAATATAGTACAGGAAACTATTCAGTGTTATGTGGCAGGCTGGATGGGAGGGGAGTTTGGAGGAGAATGGATACTTGTATATGTATGACTGAGTCCATTTGCTATCTACCTGAAATTGCCACAACACTGTTAATTAGCTGTACACCAATGTAACATTAAAAGGTTTAAAACAAAGAATGGATGGTAAATAAAGACATTTTCAAATAAAAGAGTAAGAAACTTTTACACCAGTACTGCACCTAAAAGAAATACTGAAAGAATTTCTTGCAGTTGAAAAAAAAAAATCCTAGAGGGAAAATAAACTAGGGACTATCTGGGAAGAACAACATAAGTAATAAATATATTGATAAAATATAATTTTCTCTTTAGCTAACACACACATGACTATTTAAAGCAAAAAATATTAGAGTGTCTTTTCAGTGTATAACATTTTTTAGCATTAATTATAATTAACATACATAGAGTGATGAATTTATACTAAATGGATCCACACGGTTGTAGGTTTTCTATGTATAATTTGAGGTAGTTAAATATTAAATCTATATACACTGTAAAGACTTAATCCTATATCAATTACTAAAAAAATCAAAATTGATAATTTCTAGTGAAATTCTAAAATTCGCTTAAAGAAACAGAAAGTCACAAAAGGGTAACAAAATAGAAAATATATTCAGAAATTGCATAATAAAATGGTGAACCTAACCAAATGACATCAGTAATGACACACAGTGTTTATTGATGAACCCCTAGCTAAAAGGCACAGGTTAACAGAATAGTTACTAAAAGCAGAGCCTATGTTAAATATGAGATGAAATTTAAATATGAAGCTCAGTGAGTGAGTGTAAATGTGTAGAAATTATGCATAATACAAATCAAAAGCATAAGAAGACTGGATTACCTATTTTAATATGAGATAAGATAATGTTCATGGTGCAAAACTACAATATTAAAGAAAAAACTAGTTAGAATCTTCTACTGTAACTTTGGAATTAACAGTCCCCTTGACCAGTTGACTGAACTATATCAAAAAACAAACAAACAAACTTTAATGTAATCAACATCCACAACCTTGTTTCTAAAAATTATTATACAATATTACATATGATAATATCAGAATACACATTCTTTAGGCATTCATATGCACCAAGGTGGTCCATAAACTGGCCCATAAGTCTAAACCAACCTAATAGAATTGAAATCAGATGGGAAAAACTGATCACAATATAATTAAATTAGATATTATTAACCATATGTGGGGGTATCTCCTCACCACCACCCTTCCTGACCTTCAACGTGGGATGGCTCCTCTAGGCCCTCCTGCGCCCATGCAGCAACCGCTCCTTGGTCCTGGGGTCACTCTTCCCGGCTGCCACGCCTGGCCACGGCGCGGGGTTGCTCCTCCTGGGCACCGCCCCTGACCTTGGACACAGGGTGGATGATCATGGCAGCTGCCCTGACCTCAGACGTGGGGTAGCTTCTCTCAGCCATTCCTGTCCCATTGAAGCCTGGCACTCTAGGCTACTGCCCCTGACCTTGGACGTGGGGTAACTCCTCTTGGCCACCGTCCTTCGGGCATGGGGTCCTCCCGGCTTCTGCCCCTCACCTCGGACGTGGGGTAGCTCCTCTCAGTCGCGCTTAGTGTACCAGTCACAGCAGCCTGCACTTAGTGCGTCGGTCGCAGCTGCCTACACTTAATGCTCTGGTCACAGCTGCCTGCATTTAGTGCACCGGTCCGAGGTGAGGAGCAGCGGCTGTGCCTTGCTGGAGCAGCCTGGAAGAGATATCCCATGCCCAATGTAAGAGAAAACCAAGTAAGATGGTAGATATTGCAAGAGGGCATCAGAGGGCAGACACACTGAAAACCATACTCACAGAAACCTAGTCAATCTAATCACACTAGGACCACAGCCTTGTCTAACTCAATGAAA
>SJYV01048053.1:0-10111 GCA_006410875.1 Neotragus pygmaeus | reverse complement strand
GTTGGGAAGATTTCCTGGAGAAGGGAAAGGCTACCCACTCCAGTATTCTGGCCTGGAGAATTCCATGGAGTCTACAGTCCATGGAGTCACAAAGAGTTGGACATGACTGAGCAACTTTCAGTTTCATGTTCATGTTCCTCTGCTTATACTGATGGCCATTTATGCTGAAGATCAAAGAGTTGGAAAGTACCTAAGCCTAAAGGATTTAGATTCAGCTATGCCTAACCTCAAAATCCTGGACCCTAATTACTATATAGCATATTACACTATGAGCTCTTCTTGACCTATTTCTCGCTAAGTCTTCTCCATAATAGTAAAGAACGCATCATCCCTGAATTTGTCAAGCCTGAAACCTACACATTGCTCTTGACTTGTCTCTTTTACTCAGCACTGTCAATCTCCCTCATAAAGAAATCTTCTTTCTATGTTTCCATCCTATCCTGAGTTATCATTTTCTCTTACCAGAATACTCAGTTTACTAACTGGTGTTCTTGCTTCCATTCCTGCTATCACACACATGACAACTGGTAATATTTTAAAGATGTAAATCAGATACAGCTCAAAATCTTCCTTCTATGCACAGAAAAAAAATCTGAAGTTTCTATACTGGCATACCAAGGCCCTGCATCAAATGGTACCTCCTCTCCCCACCCTCTCCTCTAGACTCCTCTTTCCAGTGAGAACTAGACATTAACATGCTAAGTTTATCCCTATCTGTAGAGGTTTTGTGCTTGCTCTTACCTGTCCTAGGAATAATATTCTCTCTGTCAGTCTATACCTGTTCCTGTATTACATTTGGATCTCAATTTATATGTGACCTAATACATTTATGTGTAACTTACATACATTTATATGTAACTTCTCTGGTGGCTCAGATGTTAAAGCGTCTTCCTACAATGAGGGAGACCAGGGTTCAATACCTGGGTTGGGAAGATCTCCTGGAGAAGGAAATGGCAACCCACTCCAGTATTCTTGCCTGGAAAATTCCNGGAAATAAAAGCAAAAATAAACAAATGGGACCTAATTAAAATTAAAAGCTTCTGCACAACAAAGGAAACTACAAGCAAGGTGAAAAGACAGCATTCAGAATGGGAAAAAATAATAGCAAACGAAGGTAGATTCTTCACCACTGTTGCTGCTGCTGCTGCTGCTAAGTCACTTCAGTCGTGTCCGACTCTGTGCGACCCCATAGACAGCAGCCCACCAGGCTTCCCTGTCCCTAGGCTTCTCCAGGAAAGAATACTGGAGTGGGTTGCCATTTTCTTCTCCAATGCATGAAAGTGAAAAGTGAAAGTGAAGTCGCTCAGTAAGCCCAAATATACTCGGTCTTCAATAAATGTTTGTCCGACTCTTTGTGACCCTGTGGACTGTACCCTATCAGGATTCTCCATTCATGGGATTCTCCAGGCAAGAATACTGGAGTGGGTTACCATTTTCTTCTCCAGGGGATCTTCCCAATGCAGGTATTAAATCCAGTTCTCCCACATTGGAGGCAGACGCTTTAACCTCTGAACCACCATGGAATGTATAAGGAATGAATGACCGTCTCATGGAATGATGGTTATTTGAAGAATTTGTATATGATAAAAACTTAAGTTCATGTTTTGGCTCGGCCTCTGAATAGCTCTGTGACTTTGTTCATATCACTTTTTTATTCTCCATGTGCTTCTTGGTAAAATGAGATAACGGTAGACTCAATCTCACAGGTGTATAGTAAAAAGCAATAACTGCAGTTTGTCACAGTGCCTGACCTAATGACTGGACAATACATATGTATGTGCATGAATGTTTTTATGGATTTTTGTGTAACATACTTCAAAAGTATTCATAGACATTGAATAACATAAAGTACACTGTACAAATTGATTCTGTATAACAGAGTATATGGAAACAAACAAGCACACAAATGTATCATTGGTGCTAAAGAATATTGCACTTCCTCTCCTTCAATTAAATAAGTGAATTTTTATTTGTGTTTTTGTTTTGCTTTTTTTCTCCATAGAAACATATTATAACAAACAAATGAACTCCACTGGTGTCTTGCCTTCTCTCTATTTTCATGAATCAAAATATTTTCTGTTTTATACTATAATTAATTTGTTTTGAGATTACTTGGAAATAAGTAACATCTCCTTCAATTAATTAAAATAGGTTACATTTTCTTCCCTTCTCTCAATATTATCTTTTTTTAAAAAAATAAGAACACTAAGTTTCACATCTCTCAGCTTGAAACATAGGTGCCAAAATACATGGTTTCTTAATGCCCATTCATGTAAAAAAATTGATTTTTTGCTTGAGTGACAATTTACAACCAAGGTACCATGGTGATTATTAAACTAGTAATGTATACCTGGAAAGATAGAAACTTGAAGAGGTATTTCAAAGACAAGAGAAGAGGCAGAATTAAAATTGTTCATCATTCATTCATTCATTCATTCATTCTTTATTACCTTTATTTAATAAGTTTATTATTGGCCTCTTGTTGCTGCCGAGTCATTTCAGTCGTGTCCGACTCTGTGTGACCTCATAGATGGCAACCCACCAGGCTCCTCTGTCTCTGGAATTCTTCAGGCAAGAACACTGGAGTGGGTTGCCATTTCCTTCTCCAATGCATGAAAGTGAAAAGTGAAAGTGAAGTCACTCAGTCGAGTCTGACCCTCAGGGATCCCATGGACTGCAGCCTTCCAGGCTCCTCCATCCATGGGGTTTTCGATGCAAGAGTACTGAAGTGGGTTGCCATTGCCTTCTCTGTATTGGCCTCTTGGTAACAAATGGTACCTAGTATGTGTGAAATGCTTACAGTATTCTAAATTCCAGGCTTTGCATGAATTATATCATCTAAACCTCTACAACAAGGCTTATTAGTGTTGTTATTGCTATCATTATACAAGTGAGATAAAAAAAAACTACTAAAATGTGCTATAATCACATAGCAGGTAAGTGGGCAATCTGGGCATGAAACTCATGTCTTTCCAAATCTGCAGCTGTTCAACAGCCTCAGTCCAAAAGGAGGATACCACTTCCTCTATGATTGGAGAGAATGACATGGACTCTAAATTGAAAGAGATGATATTTCAAACTCTAAGAATGAAGCTCACGTTATATAATGATGAACTCCACAGTGTTGTGAGGTTGAAGGTTATATAACTAACTCCCTCCCTCTCTCAAAGTTATCACTATTAAACCTAATGAGAAATTCATCATATGATCCTCAGAAAAAGGATACTGAGTGAAAAACAGCATTCATTCACTTATCATTACAGGTATTCACTAAGCTTCTATGCTGTGTAAGGCACAGTGCTGGATGCTATGGATGGAATCATGAATTAAGTCAGGTCCTTGCTCTCAATAACTGAAGAACGTGTTGGTACTTATTTATTTATCTAGCTTTCTATTTCTAAGAGGCCCTGATCCTCTCCATGTTTGTTTGTTTGTTTTTAATCTTTTGAATATATTGCCATGGCTTCTTGATAGGTTAAAAATTTAAAAATGCTTTTCTGATGACTTATTTTCACTATGCTCTCCTGTTTAATCATGTTTTTATTGCTGACATCTCTGTTTTGGTCTCCTTTGCCTTTTCTGTATTCACTTAATCTGTCTTTGTCCTCAGCACTTGCCATTGCCTTTTAAGCAACATCTGTGATCTTTAAAATGTGCTGTGTTCTTATACTCCCTCATAACAGGTTGTGACCATCACTCTCATCCTGTCCCAACTTCATCTTTAATGACTTCATGTTGGAAGCTCAGAATCAATTTTGCTAGTTTAACATCAAGAAAATTTTTTAAGTTATTACAAATAAGGACTTTGTTTTAATTTTCTAACGTGTTGTTGATAAATCTCTTTATTTGAGCAGTCCAAGAGAGTACTTCTGTTCAATGTCAAAGTAAAATGTTTAGAGAAGTACCTGACACAGTAGGTGATACTAAATTATTATTATATGAGTATTATTGAATAATGGTGAACTCTTGAAACACTTGAAACTTATATAGTATTGTAAATCAATTATACCTCAATAAAAAATAGCAAGCCCCCAAAATCAAAACACATACATCATATTACCATAAGTAAAATTAGATAGCCAGTGGAAATTTACTATATAATGCAGGGAGTTCAACCTGGTGCTCTGTGACAACCTAAAGGGGTTGGATGAGGTGGGAGGTGGGAAGGAGGTTCAAGAAGGAGGGGGCATACATGTACCTAGGGCTGATTCATGTTGATGTATGGCAGAAACAAATATAATATTGCAAAGCAATCATCCTCCAATTAAAAGTAAGTCAATTTAAATAAAAAATAAAACTGCTAAAAATCATTTATAAATACAGAAATTAATTGTGACTCTGAAGTTCTCTAAGCAATCATTTTTAAAAGATGGCAGTATATTATACCTTGGAAGTTGAACACATATTTTCTTAGAAATATAGCAAGTGAAATGAGTGAATAAAACTCACTTATGCAAGATGACTTGCATAAAAATGTTCCCTATCATTATGCCAAATTGTCCATAGTGGAAAATAAAAGACTGAAAACAGACTTTGGAGAACACAGTCCAAATGCTGTCAGATACTTAGGCTTCTTACAATATAGCTGAGTATCCTTTTCACCTGCTGGGAAAGAACTGTAGAGAAAATATACAAGAGCGAGTAGACAATGAAACTAAAATTACATTAAATTATACAGAATTTAAATCTTAGCCACAACTCCATTTGTTTCTCTGAGGTTTCTCCTCTTTTTGAAAGAAATACAGGTCAATATGTCCCCATGACAAGATGAAACATTATTTTAAAATTTCACTTTGGCTGTCTTTCTAAATTAGTCACTGAAGTCTTATATTGAACCATATATTTAGTAAACAGCTGACATGCAAGAATTTTAGTTTGTGTCTTCCAAGTCTCTTTTGCAAGCTTTAAGTTGGAAAAGTAAGATAGTATAACATAATGATTAAAAAAAAAAAAGACTCTAGACTCTAATATCAAACTGCTAGGATTTTTTCTAGACTCTGCTGCTTGTGATTAGCCTCTCTGTACTCATATTTCCTCAGCAGAAAAGATGGTTAGCATAATATTATTATTTTACTTAAGGTTTCATTATAAAGATTAAATATATTAAACCCTATACAACACTTAGAACAAAACCTGAAATTGGAACTATTTAAATAGCATGTTTTCTATGAATATTTATAGCTAAAGTTTTTTTCACATATATAAATTTCATAGTAAACACTATTTAGTGTTTAGAAGTTTTGATTTGGAAAATGTATTCATTTGAAGTAAACATTTTATGTTGTATTCTGTGAATTTTGGAAGATCACAAAATATTCGGTACCTATAATGTTCTCGAACAGCTAGCAGTGAACAAAATAAGTGAAAAAAGTCCTTACTTTTGTGGAGCTTAGGTTCTGTAATTTTTACTCTTTAAAATCTTATGGTCTGATAGGCATATATATATATCAAACAAATCACATCACAGATACTGCAGTAGGATAAGTAAACACTGGGTAGTAAATAATTATCAACTAAAATCATGGTAAAAATCTGAGCTACAATTTGAAAGATGAGTGATGCTACACTCACAAGAAAAAGCAGGGAAAACAATTTGTATCAATTTGGAGAACAATATGATCTAAGCAGAAAAATGAGTAGAGTCCCATGCAGCTTGAGAATCAGAAGTAAGGCAAAGTGGGAATGTTGATGATGAAATGTAGGAATAGGCTGTTAAGACCATGTGAAGGTGGGTAGAGTTTCTTGAAACAGACAATGAAGAGGAATGGAAGGTTTTAGCCTGAGTATGCAAGGGCTTATGCTTGCATACTATATATTCCCACCTCAGAGGCTTAAGATTCCTCACTTAGTGGCAGTAAAACAGCTGTTACAAAATGATTCAATACCTCAATTTCTGAATCCTAGAGAAATCATTCACAAACAATCCATTATACACATGTTCTCAATTTAAAATCAAGAGGTTATTTTTATGAGAGAGATGGAGAGAGGAATATTTGCCTGACTCGTTGACATCTACCTATACATATGTTCCCATATACATTTATAAATTAATTTTTTCAACAGATATTCTATGGCAAAAAGTGTTTAGAAGATGATGACCAAAATTGGACACAGAACTTTATTTCAACGATCATAATGGGAAGGGAAATAATCAAGATACGCAGATAACTGTTTTTCTGTTTGGAAGTTAATTTTATGATAAAAGAAATTCAACAAAACATTGGAGTGAGATTCTGAGAAGTGAAGGAAGAAATATAATTTTCACCAATATAGACTGATATCAATGAAGATATTGATGACACTGTTTTTCTAAAGGTGGTAGAGTTTAAACTAGGCTCTGAAAAATCTGAGGATTTTAGCAGAGGACTCTAGATTCAAGGAAAAGGAATTGTATGAACAAAGATAAGTCGATCTATTTGTTTGTTTTCTTCAGGACACCATTTATATCTTTTATGTTATAGGTTCAGATATGTTTACGAAGGCTCATGAGAATGTTATATTCAGACTTTTGAGATGAATACTCCCTCTGGTATTAAAAGCTCTTTTAATCTCAGAATTACTTTACTTTGGATTACATTTAATCTGTATTACATTACTTCTAACTCTTGATTCTTCAGCTGCCAAATAGGAATAATAATAGTAACTACCTCATAAGATTATTGCGGATATCAAATAAAAGAATACATAGAATAACATTAAATAGTTACTGAGTGACAGATACTGGCAGTGTATTGCTCAAAAAACATTAGCTATTTTCTTTATTAAGGAAAATTAAAAGGTGGCATTATTGTGAAAAAAATTTGTTGTCTGACATACAGGGTCACTTTTGGCCTCTGAGGGAGAAGGAGAGGGTGGGATGATTTGGGAGAATGGCATTGAAGCATGTATACTATCATGTAAGAAACGAGGCACCGGTCTATGTTCGATGCAGGATGCAGGATGCTTGGGGCTGGTGCACAGGGATAATCCAGAGAGACGTTGTGGGGTGGGAGGTGGGAGGGGGATTCAGGATTGGGAGCTTGGGTACACCTGTGGTGGATTCATGTCGATGTATGGCAAATAGAGTATTGTAAAGTTAAATTTAAAAAATAAATAATAAAAAGTTAAAAAAATTTGTTGGTAAGCTTGAGAACATACACAATGACAAAATATAGAGGATGATGACATAATTTTGGATTTAATGGAAAGACGTGTGAAAATAATAGTTTTTGATTGAAAGACCGACTTGAGTTGAAATTTATTATTCTAATGCTGTGGCTTATTAGCAAGAATTCATAGGGGTCCGGGTCGCAAAGAGTCGGATGTGATTGAGCGACATTCACTTTCACTTTCACTTTTCACATTTCATAATCCTGAGTGTTTCTGTATTAAAAGTTTACAGATTTCACAAAGGCACACAATTATCCCAAAGGAGCAAGTTGCTGCAAGATTACTTTGTAAACAAAGTAGTATTTATTTTCAACTCTCATTCTTCAAATTTCTTGACATTCCTTATGTAGTTCCTCTATTTATCCCAATGATGATCTCCTTTCAAATCCTACTCTGAGGTTTAGAATAATGTGAAATATTCACTTACAATGATTTATAATTGATGTATATTACTCTGTCTTGAGTGGCATGGCTCTTTTTCTATTCTATAGGCTATCACTAGAGTAAATAATCAGAGAAGGCAATGGCATCCCACTCCAGTACTCTTGCCTGGAAACTCCCATGGATGGAGCAGCCTGGTAGGCTGCAGCCCTTGGGGTCACTGAGTCAGACACGACTGAGCTACTTCACTTTCACTTTTCACTTTCATGCATTGAAGAAAATGGCAACCCACTCCAGTGTTTTTGCCTGGAGAATCCCAGGGATGACGGAGCCCAATGGGCTGCCGTCTGTGGGTTCGCACAGAGTCCGACACTACTGAAGCGATTTAGCAGCAGCAGCAGAGTAAATGATAATTTTTATGATGAAATTTCAAATAGTTTTTATAATGAAATATTTGGGGGGTCTGAGAAATTTACATCATTATCTTCAAAAGCAAGCTGCATCAAAAACTTCTTTAACAATCAAAATTATAGTTTGTTTATGTTCTTTAAAGTTCTGTAATTTACTGTTGGTATTTAACTTGCATTTATCTTTTTTCTTGTCAATGAATATAATTGAGGAGTGTGATGTCAATCATTGTTTATCCAATGAATAAGCTTCTAAATAATAATACTGATAATTATATTTATACACTACTACATTAATTATGCCAAGAAAATCCTTCCTAGGAAGTTATGATTAATTACTACTTATTCCTACTCATTTATATAGTTAAATGTATAAGTTAAACAGAAAAATCTATGAATCGATTGTTATGTGTACTATGTATCTACAAATGACTCAGTTGCTAAAGACTTTGACTCTACTTGAGGAGGATTATTACTGTCACTACACCATTTCCACCCCTCATGCATTTAAAACTAACTTTGACATGTATTATCTTGTAATGCTCTAAATAAACATCTAAAATTATTATCCTTCTGGTGTGTAAAGAGAAAATATCAAAAGAAGTAAAACATAATATATTATCACCAAAATAATGAGTACCCTTACCAATGAATGAAGCTGATATTTGTAAATATTCAATCAATTCAGTTCAGTCACTCAGTCGTGTCCGACTCTTTGCAACCCCATGGACAGCAGCACACCAGGCCTCCCTGCTCATCACCAACTACTGGAGTTCACTCAAACTCATGTCCATTGAGTGTCAATGATGCCATCCAACCATCTGATCCTCTGTCATCCCCTTCTCTTCCCACCTTCAAACTTTCCCAGCCTTAGGGTCTTTTCCAATGAGTCAGAACTTGATGTAAGGTGGCCAAAGTATTGGCGTTTCTGCTTCAACATCTGTCCTTCCAATCAGGATTGATTTCCTTCAGAATGGACTGGTTGGATCTCCTTGCAGTCCAAGGGACTCTCAAGACCCTTCTCCAACACCACAGTTCAAAAGCATCAATTCTTAAGCACTCAGCTTTCTTTATACTCCAACTCTTACATCCATACATGTCCACTGGAAAAACCATATCCTTGATTAGATGGACCTTACTCAGCAAAGTAATGTCTCTGCTTCCTAATATGCTGTCTAAATTGGTCATAACTTTTCTCCTAAGGAGTAAGCGTCTTTTAATTTCATGGCTGAAATATTGAAAATATTGGCTCTGCATAAAATAAAGGAAATTTTAACATATACTGAACTTACATAAATGCTCCAAGAAAGTGCATTTACTGAAAATAAAGCATAGAATTATTATGTTAACTTAATTGAAAGTAGACTCATAAAATATCACTAAAGCTAGGATTTTTGGAGCATATGACTATCATCATAATTCCTAGAAAAACAGATTTTCCTTCTGTCATGTCCTACACATTGTGATGGAACAAAATCTTCTCCTAATATGTCAAGGTTTAACATCTTCAATAAGCACATTTATAGATTATAAAAAATATAAAATTTTTATGTAACAACACAAAACCCTTGGTAAAACGAGGATGTTAATTATTTTTTTCTTTACAGATAAAAGTGCCTTCTATTTCTGTTAATGTGTATATCAAATATACCTCAATAGAAATTAAAATTTGTGCAATTTTGCAAAAACATCAAAGTTGTTTTCATGTCCCCCTATCGTCAAAATATAAAATTAATGACTTCAAGTTCTTATAATTTATATACTTTTATCACGTATAAGTGGTTGTATATAATATTTCCTCCTGAAATATTTTGAGCACATTAAACCAAGTCAATGAAAATTGGCAGTAAGTTTAATTCTTTCTATTTTAGCACTGAAAGAAACTTACATGGAAAATCTGATTTCCATTTTCATAACACTGTCATTTATCAAATTATCTGTCTTTACACTAACCAGCAAAATGAGTTGTAATTAACAGTGCTTTCTTAGCCAAAAAGGATGCAATTGCAGACATCAGAATATAATTTCTAGAATTAAAAGTATAGTACAGAAAAGGATAAATAAAGGCAAGAAACAAAAAGTTAAAGAATTATCACAATTATCCACACATAATGATGAATTTGTCTAAAACACACTGAGTTTTTGTCAGTTTCTATCAGGTATGTATTAAAAAA
>SJYV01048052.1:8894-19192 GCA_006410875.1 Neotragus pygmaeus | reverse complement strand
CGTGCGCACGTGAGGTTGGGGGGCTGGTTGCTCATGCAGGTGACATTTGGGTACTCGTGTGCACGTGTGCAAGCAAAATATCTAAAGCCACAGGGAAAATGGTGGAAAATGCACCGTCACCACGGCCAGAAAAAGCGATTTATGCCTTTGTTCTTAAGCTCCCAATTTGGCTTTATACTGTTGTGTGGGCTTTTCTTCCTGAACCTTGGCTAAACTCCTTAGGCTTAACTTTTATTGGCCTCAAAAGTATTGGGCCATTGCTCTGCCTGTGTACCTCCTCATTACGGTAGTCATCAGTTACATCCTCTTATTCGGAATAAACATGATGAGTACCTCTCCACTCAACTCCATTCATACTATCACAGATAACTATGCCAAAAATCAACAGCAGAAGAAAGACCAAGTAGAGACCATCCCAGCACTAAGAGATATTCCTATTAGTGAAGTAAACCAAATGTTCTTTCTTGCAGCCAAATAACTTTCCACCAAAAGCTTAATTGTATGTGGACTAATAACAAACATTTATTATAAATTTTGACATAAAGATTTTGACCGTACTGATTTTGACTATCTTTCTGATAAATATCCAGTATTGAAATGTAAAAAAAAAAAAAAANATGTTCTTTCTTGCAGCCAAATAACTTTCCACCAAAAGCTTAATTGTATGTGGACTAATAACAAACATTTATTATAAATTTTGACATAAAGATTTTGACCGTACTGATTTTGACTATCTTTCTGATAAATATCCAGTATTGAAATGTAAAAAAAAAAAAAAAATGTAGGTTGAACTTCTTTTATATTAAGTTCTATTAATATTATAAATGTTATCAAAAAAGGTAAAACATAAATGTTAGTGCCTGCAGGTGTGATGAAATGAAATAATGCCTTTCTTAGTAGTCTCAAAAGTAGCTCAGATGACTCAAACTGATACAACTTCACTGATTTGTTAAACTCCATATAAAATATAATGGACAGAATAAATAAAATACTGCATTACCATATGGCAAATATATATATATATATAAATCTTAAAAGTATTTATTGAAGACAGCACTAATTACAAGATAATCAAAATAACTGACAGTGATTTGTTTGGTAATACATTTGGAAGTTGCACATTCTTTTCTGATAATGAGAAATACACATGCAACTTGATTTTTAGCTATTTGAAAGTCCTGTCACAGTCTCTCCTATCCAGAGAGCAGGACCTCTGCTGCTCTGACAAAATTATTCCTCAGATATCTTCTACAACAGTGCTGTTTATGCAAAAAAAAAAAACAGTATTATAGCTAGGTTTGTGATGGTCTTCCTGGGCAGCCATCATACCAGAGTGGATCCTGATGAATGGATGTTTTCAGCAAAATATAACCATTCTTTATTCTTTAATGATTGGGAAAACAGTAGTTTCCACTATGGTGGTCAGAGAGAGAATGACTTCAAGTCTTTTTAAATGTGTTGAAGTATTGGATCTGCAAGCTGAGTCAATACAAAACCACTTCAGCATGGTGGTATTGTCATCAACACATTAAGTAATGATTACTTCTCATACTTTCTATCTGTGAATTGTTATTTGCTTCTTCAGAAACTACTTTTGAACACTTTATACAGACCAGTGAATATTATCACCGACAAGGCACAAAAGTTCTTTTTCTTCTACAAGAAAAACTTGAGGTGAGAATTATGATTGAACAGCATGTCTACAGTTTTGTGAGAACCAGAATAAATTCATGGTAACAGTTTTCAATATTACAGCTCTTCTTTTCTGTTATTGCTCTGTAATCATAATAGATTTCTAGTTCAACCATAATATTTAGAAGAAAAATAATCCTTTAGATACCATGCAACACAATGTAGACACAGGTTCAACAAATACATGTTGGATTAAAAACTTATAAACGTTAGTGCCTACAGGCGTGATGAAATGAAATAATGCCTTTCTTAGTAGTCTCAAAAGTAGCTCAGATGACTCAAACTGATACAACTTCATTGATTTCTTAAACTCCATATAAAATTATCCTAACTATACTAGCAGGCCAATGTTAATAAAAATAGCCTAGATAAAAGGTAAAAATAGCTTTTACAGATGTAAGTTTTATCATTATCACTATTACTTACTTGGTTGCCAATCTTATGCACTTTTCTATGTAGTGAACCAACAAAATAAGCTTTAAAAAAAAATGAAATAAAAGAATGTGGCTGAAGGTGAGGTCTCTGTTCTTACTCCACCCAACCATAGCAATTATCCAATTCACATGGCAATTTCATATCCAAGAGTTTCTATGCAAGGCACTTTATAAGTTCATTAACAAATTATTGCTAACAAGTGTTCAGAGGTAAGTCATAAAATAACTGGACTCATTGTGATCAGATCTTACCTTTTAGAAAGGTTCTTACTTATTTTGAGAATTTCAACTGAAGTAGTTAATAATGATAGCCCTCAAAACAACTCACTTTTTAATCTCTACTTTCATAACTAAAATATCAAGATGATGATTTTTTCTTCATCTTACGTCTCAGCATTATCAGCATCCTTCCTTACCCTAAAACAGCATTGTTTTTGTTTGTCAGGCAAAAATGAACATTTATTAGTGGACATTTATTTTGATAATTAAGCATTAAGATAATACTTTATTAAATTTTTAAGGTATGATTGTTTGACATTTCCCAAAAAAACCTTTCCTCGCTAAGAAAAAAAAATCTGCTTATTTCCCCAAATAGCTTTAAATATATGTAATAAAAATATGTAATTTATTATGTTTTTTGTTAGTTTATGAGGAAACCCAGATGTTCATGTTCATGAATAAGTATGTGCGATAAAACAGATTAAGAGAAATAAAATATTCTAAATTACTTAAATGAACTTTTAATCTAACAAAGCAATAAAAATGATTCATCAATAACAGCAATACAATGTAAAATGGGAATATATAAAAAGTATTTTCTTAAGGAGCTCAGGGAAAGAGTATTAGGAAGTGATAAAATATAATTTAAAAAATACCATATGGGTTTCATCAGGTAGCAGTATCAATCAAAAAGGAAATGAGGAAAAGAGACAAAGTGAGAAAATAAAGACTATTTGGGGGAGATGTTCAATAACACTATTGAACTTAAGTGCAAGGTGTATGGAGGAGACAGTGTGGGGTGAACCTGGAAAGATTATCCTAGTCTTTTAGAAGAAGGACTCAGACACGATGGTTGATATAATGGGGATCCGTTAAGAGTAGGATATGGTTTGTGTATTTGGGGATGTACGGAGTTTGGGGTGAACGTGGGCTTGAGAGAGAGGTTTTGTAGTATAGGAAAAGCCACTCTAGAACAATGAATAGCTGAAGGTCACAATAAATATCTGGGAATCACCCAGACAAGCACCACAGGCATTATTGTTTTAGATAATATTTTCAAAGAACTTTAGAAATGTACATATTCATTAAAGATAGGAATATAAATAAACTCAGGAATTAAGCTATCAATTTGTTTGGAGGAGACACTGATTCATCTAAGGAAGCGAACAGATTAGAATTCAGCATTTTCCCAGAGCTGCATTTGGACCATATGCTAACTCTTTAGGCACTTGTCTGCTGTAAAATCTACTTTCTCAAATTAATTTACATGAAAATGTTTTATTGAATTTTTTTTGAGGGGAAAATGTGTATTTTAAGATTTATATCAAACATCTGGCTTAAATTTTCAGAAATTCTCTTAATTATAGTATATTATAAGGTATTTTACCCTGAAATGAATGGACATTTTATGTCTTTGGAGATTTCCTAAATTTTACCCAAAATAGTTTTTGCTAAATACTCTTTACTGCTCAATTACTCTTGATTCCACAGATTACTCTTTGCATGTCTTTTATTTTGTGTTCATTCTATGGGATGAGAATGTTGTTCTTGCCTTTTAGTGTGGCATTGATGTTAGCAACACTGATACAGTTTTTAAAGCAGGTTTGTTTGTTTGTTTTTTCCTACAATATTGATAAAGTTTCATGCTCTTGCCATAGTTAAACTATTGCCCAGTATTTATCTCTCTTGTTAATACTCTAATCTCTATGTTACCTACAGAGAGAGCTTAGCATCTGGGGTATTTATCATTTCTTGGCAAGAAGGTCTGAAGTAATCTTGTATTTTTCAAATAAACATTGTTATTAAAGGATAACAGACTTTCTTGGGCTTCCCTTGTGGCTCAGCTGGTAAAGAATCCACCTGCAATGTGGAAGACCTCGGTTTGACCCCTGGGTTGGGAAGATTTCCTGGAGAAGGGAAAAGCTACCCACTCCGGTATTCTGGCCTGGAGAATTCCATGGGCTGTATAGTCCATGGGGTCGCAAAGAGTCAGACATGACAGTGACTTTCACTTTCATACTTTCTTAATTCCAATTCCCTATGAACAGAGCCAATAGGTGCCAATTCTGCATGGTGTAACCCAAGGCAGCAAAAGTAAGTGAAGAAAACAAGTGAGGCATAAAAGAAGGAAAAGGCACACATACACTCTCAAGTTGACAACAGCTTCTCAAGACACGGTGAGCTACTTATCTCCTAGACAGCTTCCAGAGTAGCACAGAGGACTTATTCTGTTGATCATATCCTCTATATACTTATTTTTCTCTATTTGGTCTATTAGTTACAAGGAAAGATGTTTTTAAATATCCCATGATAATTATGTGTTTATGCACTTCTTTTCATTTTTTCTATTTTTCCCTTTACTATTTCTTAAGCTATATTACTTAATGTCTGGGATATTATTTACTTGTTGGCTGAGATGTCTTCTTTCTCTCCTGATTTTGACCCTGTAACTCCTTGATGCTCTGGTATTTCTGAACTCTTTCAAGAAATTTTTTATGTTTTGTCCATTTTTTCTACTTGTTCTGGAGAACAAGTTTAAAACAACTTAGTCCACTATCTCTAGAAATGGAATTTGTAAAATATACTCACTCTTTATTCTACCAAAAGTTAAAAGAAAGCAACTTTAAAGATCATTTAATTTTGATGCTTTCAAGGGTGGAGGGAGTAAAAAATAATAAACTGAATAGGACTTTTCCGCTTTTTAGACCTACAATGCAAACTAAGGATTCCAAAATATAGTAAAAGAAAAAGCTAATCAACATAGTTCAATTAATTTCTTAAAAAATTTAAATTTGACTGTTGCTAAGTTGCTTCAGTCGTGTCCGACTCTGTGCGACCCCATGGACGGCAGCGCACCAGGCTCCCCCGTCCCCGGGATTCTCCAGGCAAGAACACTAGAGTGGGTTGCCAGTTCCTTCTCCAATGCATGAAAGTGAAAAGTGNTGCTTCAGTCGTGTCCGACTCTGTGCGACCCCATGGACGGCAGCGCACCAGGCTCCCCCGTCCCCGGGATTCTCCAGGCAAGAACACTAGAGTGGGTTGCCAGTTCCTTCTCCAATGCATGAAAGTGAAAAGTGAAAGTGAAGTCGCTCAGTCGTATCTGACTGTTTGCGACCCCATGGACTGCAGCCTACCAGGCTCCTCCGTCCACGGGAGTCTCCAGGCAAGAGTACCAGAGTGGGGTCCATTATTTTAATAACTGTCAAAACTATCACTGTCTTAGATTTTGTTTCTTCAGTATATTTCAAATTTTCTATCACTCTTAAGAAAGAAAATGAGTTCTGGAGAACCGGTATACCAGGCTAGAGCTTCCTAGTGAATGCTTTCTGATTCATTACACTTTCTTGGAGGAATAAAGAGTTAATCAGTTATTTAATTTGTAAGCGTTTTATTTTATCAGATGCCTGATGAAATATACATATAATTTCCTTTAATATACATATTAAATATTAAGGAGAAAAGAAACACATTGCCATATAAACTTGAGAAAACAATTCTCAGCAATTATGGGAATTAATTTATGTGCCCACAAATTTTACTAAGTACTTACATGAATGCCCAAGGTCAAGGAGGTGAAGTGTACATTTCTGGGCCATTAAACTCTATCCCTTCTAAATACTGTGCTGCACCTTGGGCCATGCCACTGTGAAAATGGTGTGTTCCAATGACTCCTAGTTTTCTATGACTATAATCTAGCAATAGAAGCAGAGCCCTTGACACAGGTACTTCCCGATATCATCACAATTATGGGCCTTCCATTACAACATGAACACTTTAAGTTACAAACAGATGACACAGCTATCAGCATGAAGAACTCGATTTGGAAATTTCGTGATAGAATACAAATATACAGTAGAAACAAGATTTTCTGGTTTCAATATATTTTTTTCAGTAATATTTTAATATATAAAAACAGCATTTTTATCTAGACATGCACATTACTGGTTATACCTTTGTGAACACTTACAGATCTAAAAAAGTGAAGTGAAAAATTAAAACATCATCAAATAAAACCAATACCCAGCTTAGTAAAACAACACTTTCTTCCATTAATTCTGTCATCAAGAAAAATATGTGAATAATTCCTTAAACTGGTATTTTCCTACCGATAAAATGATTTAGAGTTAAAAACTAAAATTAAGAAATATGTAGAGTATAACAAAAATATATTAAACTTACCTATGATAGTCAATTAGAAAAAACAAATGGCTCACTGTTTTTGATAAATCCGATCATGGCAACAGTGTGTGTGTTCCATCAAGACTACTAGCAAAGACTTACAAATGCAGACCTTTAGTAAAACTCCAAAGGAACAATGAGCCTTGTAATTCAAACATATACGTATGCACACATATGCACACAAAGGCAAGCAACATTAAGACCATAGCTTTTTCTAAATTTGGAGATCTAAGAACTGATTGAGTAGGAAAGTAAAGTGAAACTGAAGTCGCTCAGTCGTGTCCGACTCTTTGCAACCCATGGACTATAGCCCACCAAGCTCCTCCGTCCATGGGATTCTCCAGGCAAGAGTACTGGAGTGGGTTGCTATCCTTAATGAATAAAAAAGGGAAAATATAAACACAATTTTTTCAACAACACAGGAACGGAGTGGCAGAATCCATGATCACAGGCTTCAGGCATGTAGTTTGTTTTGCAAAAAAAAAAAAAAAAATTAACTTTGTAATGCAATTTTTAAACTGAGGTTTTGAGAACATTAAGCTTGCAATGACCAAATATCACTGTTGGCTAACTTCCTCTGCCATGGTTGGGGAGTGTTGGGGGTTGTCAAAAAAGGAGCTAAAAACAGGGCAGAGGCAGTAACTGTAACTAAAGAATAAGGCATCTGATCAAACTTCCAAATAGTAATATTAAGAGCAAATAAATTATAACTAACATAATATTGTATGTCAACTGTATTTCACTTTAAAAGAGCAAATATGTTTTGCAAAGGAAGATTAATATTCTACCTAATAATTTTTTCCTCACAGAGTAAAGCTGAGTAGACAAAAATAAATGATCAGAAAGGCTAACCTATACAATCCATGGAATTCTCTAGGCCAAAATACTGGAGTGGGTAGCCTTTCCCTTCTCCTGGGGATCTTCCCAACCCAGGCAGGGATCAAACCCAGGTCTCCCATATATTACAGGTGGATTCTTTACCAGTTTAGCCACCAGGGAAGCCCCTTTTCCACCTTACTACCTGCCTTTTCTGGATTGTCTCCTGTCTTATTGCACACCTCTTGAGTATTCAATGTCCTTGATGAATGGACTGAATAAGGAAATTTCAATGATATATAAACAGGGATATAATTTCCCTAGTTGACGCAAACTCATATTGTATCTCTTTACTGAAAAAAATGCAACAGGCTATTTGTTTGCAACAAATTATTCATTTGCACCAAATTTTTTTTTGCATTTTCCTACTAAGTCATCAGTATGGAAGAGCCAGTTTCTAAAAAGATATATACTGCTACTTCCAAAGAAATGTACATTTACACAGTAAAATACAGATATTGCACTTGAACCGAAAATAATGAATCTACTATGATATAATTTCAGATATAGAAATATGTTGCTAAGGAGATCTTTTGTGGTTTTTGCTTAGTCCATCAATGCACAGGATTGAGATCAACACATAGTTTTCTGGAGCTTATAGATCTTCATTTCTTCCTCAATTTTTCATGTTTTAAAAGTTACACATATTTGTGAGCTATCTTGCTGAATGAATCCCTGAAGAGTTGGTGATAAGACTCTCTTGCTTTCTGCAAGATGCTATTTCTATCTCTAATTACTCTTCTAAGAAAGAAACATCTGTTTTCGCTCATTATCATTTTCTTCTCATTTCCTTAGAGCCTTTATGTATTTTTAAAGTATCTTGGATTATATTATTGCATTTTTTCTGATATTTTTCATAGAAGTGAATAAAACTTACCCAAAAACCAATCAGAATTGAACCACGGAACATTCAGAGACAAAAAAAGAAAAAAACCATCTCATCCCCACCATTCTTTTTTTTTNTTAAAGTATCTTGGATTATATTATTGCATTTTTTCTGATATTTTTCATAGAAGTGAATAAAACTTACCCAAAAACCAATCAGAATTGAACCACGGAACATTCAGAGACAAAAAAAGAAAAAAACCATCTCATCCCCACCATTCTTTTTTTTTTTTTTTTTTTTGCCTCAGATCATTATTTATAATTCTGCAGAATTTTTTTAAAAACTTAATACTGAAATTATGGCTTAATTTGAGAAATTAGAAATCAAGTTTCCCCTCCTACCTCCAGCTTATGTAGACTTACCTAACTATTATCACAAGTTCTGTGACCAGCATTCTTAACATATGCAGTAGACTTAACTCCTACTAGGAAAGGCCACGTTAAAATTTTAACATACTATTGTTAGGAAAGTGTGTACTAAATGATGAGCTAAAATATTCGTTTTACAATTTTACCTAAGTGTGATTACACACAGAAAATACAGCATTAAAAGCTATTTCAGCTATTGGTTACTGGCTGAGTGGTTTCTTGAAGCCTTGGATATATTCCAACTCATGAGAAGAGTTGACTCATTGGAAAAGACTCTGATACTGGGAAGGTTTGGGGGCAGGAGGAGAAAGGCACAACAGAAGATGAGATGTCTGGATGGCATCACTGACTCGATGGACGTGAGTCTGAATGAACTCCAGGAGATGGTGATGGACAGGGAGGCCTGGTGTGCTGCAATTCATGGGGTCGCAAAGAGTTGGACACTACTGAGCATCTGAACTGAACTGAACTGAAAACACTATTCTGATTTTTTTTCTCACCCTTGTGGATTATTTTAATGGTTTTCTTTTTAAGATTCTCTGCATCTTATCCAAACATCCCTCTTACCATTTCTTGAAAATCAGTCAACAAAGTAAGTATCTAAGACATGTTGATTACTGACAATTATTATATTGTCATATTGTTGAAATATTTACACAGTGAAATAAACAATACCCATAAAATCTGACAAACTGATATATGTATCAGTCAGTTCAGTCAGTTGAGTCGCTCAGTTGTGTCTGACTCTTTGTGACCCCGTGAATCACAGCATGCCAGGCCTCCCTGTCCATCACCAACTCCCGGAGTTCTCTCACACTCACGTCCATCGATGCCATCCAACCATCTCATCCTCTGTCGTCCCCTTCTCCTCCTGCCCCCAATTCCTCCCAGCACCAGAGTCTTTTCCAACGAGTCAACTCTTCTCATAAGGTGGCCAAGGTACTAGAGCTTCAGCTTTAGCATCATTCCCTCCAAAGAACACCCAGGGCTGATCTCCTTCAGAATGGACTGGTTGGATCTCCTTGCAGTCCAAGGGACTCTCAAGAGTCTTCTCCAACACTACAGTTCAAAAGCATCAATTCTTTGGCACTCAGCTTTCTTCACAGTCCAACTCTCACATCCATACATGACCCCTGGAAAAACCGTAGTTTTGACTAGATGGAACTTTGTTGGCAAAGTAACGTCTCTGCTTTTGAATATGCCATCTAGGTTGGTCATAACTTTTCTCCCAAGGAGTGTCTTTTAATTTCATTCTTTTAATTTGCAGTCACCAGCTACAGTGATTTTGGAGCCCAAAAAAATATAGTCTGACACTCTTTCTACTGTTTTCCCATCTATTTCCCATGAAGTGATGGGACCAGATGCCATGATCTTCATTTTCTGAATGTTGAGCTTTAAGCCAACTTTTTCACTCTCCTCTTTCACTTTCATCAAGAGGCTTTTTAGCTCCTCTTCACTTTCTGCCATAAGAGTGGTGTCATCTCAGACATAGACAATGGACTTTTGGCCTCAGAAGGAGTAGGAGAGGGCGGGATGATCTGAGAGAATGGCACAGAAACATATATACTATTATGTAAGAAACGAATCACCAGTCTATGTTTGATACAGGATGCAGGATGCTTGGGGCTGGTGTACGGGGATGAT
>SJYV01048048.1:0-12835 GCA_006410875.1 Neotragus pygmaeus | reverse complement strand
CTCAGGGAGTTGGTGATGGACAGGGAGGCCTGGCGTGCTGCGATTCATGGGGTCGCAAAGAGTCAGACGCGACAAAGCGACTGAACTGAACTGATAGACAATTCAGAAACAGAGCCACACGGATATGGTCCACAGGTGTCAAGGTAATTCAGTGGAGAAAGGATAGACTTTCAACACAGTATTGAAACAACTGGAAGAAAAAAATGAACCTTGGCCCCTTCTCTTATCTTAAACAGTATTTAAAGTGAGCCATAACCCTACCTAGAAGTTAAACTTCCACAAGAAAACCTAGCAGAAAATGTTCTGTCCTTGGATTAGGCAAAGGCTTCTATGAGAGAGAAAAAGCACAAACTGTAGTAGAAAAAACTAGGCATCATCAAAGTTGAAGAACTTGACTTTGAATGACACAAGAACAAAAAGACAAACCACAGACTGGAGATGGTTGCAAATCACAACTCTCAGGAAGGATTTATATCAAGAACATACAAGGAACACTCCAAACTCGATGTACAAAGTGGGTGAAAGATGTGGACGGACACTTTGCCAAAGGAGGTGTATGGATATTGGACAGAGAAGCACACAGATAGTTTCTCAACATTGTTAGGGAAATGCCGTTGAATACCATGTGGACTACCACTACATACCTGTTACTATTTTTTAAGAATATTTATTTTAGTTGCAGCATCCGGTCTTTTCATTGTGTTAAGATCTTTTGATACGGTGTGTGGATTTAGTTGGCTCCAAGGCCTATGGGATCTCCCTTGACCAGGGATCAAATCTGTGTCCCCTTCATTGTAANTTTCTTCCCTCTCTTCACCCCAAAGATATTATCTTAATCATTAGCCTATTGGGACATGTTGCTGCTGCTGCTGCTGCTGCTAAGTCGCTTCAGTCATGTCTGACTCTGTGCGAACCCATAGATGGCAGCCCACCAGGCTCCCCCGTCCCTGGGATCCTCCAGGCAAGAATACTGGAGTAGATTGCCACTGCCCTCTCCAATTGGGACATGTTAGGCTGCATTTATATGAGAAATTAACCCATTTCTAAGAACCTTGAGATGCTTCTTTTGGCACTTCCCTGTATTCTCTTCAAAGCTTCATCCTGTCTTCACTTCTTAAATGAATGACTTTTTGTACTTACTTACCCCTTGATTTTAGGCTTCCCTGGTGGCTCAGAGAGCAAAAGATCTGCCTGCAATGAAGGAGACCTGGGTTTGGGAAGATTCCCTGGAGGAGGGCATGGCAAACTACTCCAGTATTCTTGCCTAGAGAATCCCCATGGACAGAGGAGCCTGTCAGGCTACAGTTCATGGGGTCACAAAAATTTGGACATGACTGAGTGACTAAGCATTCACCCCTTGATTTAATGAGCACAATCCCTCCATGTGACAATTATCTAATAAACACGTTTTGGATGAATTAATAAAATCTACCCTTTATAGAAGTATTGTTGTTCAGTCACCAAATCATCTCTGACTCTTTGAGACCCGTTGGACTGCACCATGCCAGGCTTCCCTGTCCTTCATTATCTCCCAGAGCTTGCTCAAACTCATGTCCTTTGAGTTGCTAATGCTTAACCATCTCTTCCTTTGGTGACCTCTTGCTGCTCACTTGGGCTTCCTTAATAGCGTGGTTGGTAAAGAATCCACCCGCAATGCAAGAGAACCCGGTTGTATTCCTGGGTTGGGAAGATCCACTGGAGAAAGAATAGGATAAACACTCCAGTATTCTTGGGCTTCTTTTGTGACTTAGCCGGTAAAAAATCTACCTGCGTGCAGGAAACCTGGGTTCAATCCCTGGGTTGGGAAGATCCCTTGGAGAAGGGAAAGGTTATCCACGCCAATATTCTGGCTAGAGAATTCCACGGACTGTATATTCCTTGGGATTGCAAAGAGTCAGACATGACTGAGCAACTTTCACTTCACCTCACTTCACTTTTTGCTTTTAGTCATTCCCAGCATCAGAATTGTTTCCAGTGAGTTGGTTCTTCGCATCCAGTGGCCAAAGAATTAGAGTTTCAGTGTCACCATCAGTCTTTCCAGTGAATATTCAGGGTTAACTTCCTTTAGGATTGACTGGTTGATCTCCTTGTAGTCTGAAGGACTCTTAAGAGTCTTATCAGCACAATTTGAGAGGATCAGTTCTTTGACACTCAGTCTTTTCATGGTGCAATGCTCACATCTACACACGACTGCTGAAAAAAAGGACTAAGGACTATACAGACCTTTGCCAGCAGAACGATATCCCTGCTTTCTAATACACTGTCAAGATTTATCATAACTATTCTTTCAAGGAGCAAGCATCTTTTAATTTCATGACTGCAGTCACTATTTGCAGTGATTTCAAAGCCCAAGAAAATAAAATCTGTCACTACTTCCATGTTCCCTCTTCTATTTGCCACGAAGTGATGGAACCAGATGTATAGTTGTATCTTATTGTCTAACTAAGATTATGGCATCTGATCCCATCACTTCATGGCAAATAGATGGGGAAACAATGGAAACAGTGACAGTGTATTTGGACTCTAAGATCAGTGAAGATGGTGACTGCAACCATGAAATTAAAAGATGCTTGATCCTTGGAAGAAAATCTATGACAAACCTAGACAGCATATTGAAAAGCAGAGACGTTACTTGGCTAACAATTTTCCATCTAGTCAAAGCTATGGTTTTTCCAGTAGTCATGTTTGGATGTGAAAGTTTGACCGTAAGGAAAGCTGAGAACCAAGGAATTGATGCTTTTGAATTGTGGTATTGAAGAAGACTCTTGAGGGTCCCTTGGACTGCAAAGAGATCAAACCAGTCAATCGTAAAGAAAATCAGTCCTGAATATTCATTGGAAGGATTGATCTGAAGATGAAGCTCCAGTACTTTGGCCACCTGATGCAAAGAAATGACTCACTGGAAAAGGCCCTGATGCTAGGAAAGATTGAAGGCAGGAGGAACAAGGGACAAAAGAGGATGAGATGGTTGGATGTCATTACTGACTTGATGGACTTGGGTTTGATCAAGCTCTGGGAATTGGTGATGGACAGGGAAGCCTGGTGTGCTTCATTCAGTCCATGGGGTAATAAAGAGTCAGATACAACTGAGCAACTGAAATGAACTGATTGTCTAAATAGAATAGTCCACATAGTGTATCTTAAGTTACAAATCTTTAATTGAGCATCTTCAGATCGGATTTATGCTGCTTAAATTACAGAATTTAATAATATAGTACAGAATTATATAACTATTGAAATAATTGTCTAACCAAGTTCTCTCTCTTTGGTATATCGGCCTCTCTGATCTTCATGCTTGAATCAACTTATCTTTACAACAATCGCTGAGTAACTCAGTCTACTCTGCACTCCAGCTGCAATTGACTATTTTCTGTGCTATTCTCTAAATCTGGGAATTTCACTCTTTGCTTTCTGTTATCATCTGTTGGATTCCTCTTCCACCTGGAAAGTCAGTGCAGACATGCTCTCGTAGGGGAGGAAAAATAATTTTCCCTCAGCCTTTTTAGGTTCTTGGCTGACATCCCCATATAATAAAAGAAAGATTTGCTAAAGAAAAACTGAAGTTTAATAACAAGAATATTTTCTGTATGCATGGGAGATACCCAGGAAAAGGTCCAAGTCCCCACCTTAAATACCATCTCAAGCTAAAAAAAAGATGCTGAGTGGAGGAAATAGCTAGTTGTAGGAGGTTATTAACTAGAACACAATAAACAAATCAGTTTCTAAGGCAGATTTAAGTTCTTATTTTCTCCATTAATAAGACTTTCTAGAGATTTAGATAGTCTCCTCTTTCTAATACAGACAGACACATTCACAAATGAATATTTTCCTTATAAATGTTAATGTCTCTCACAAAAATGTAACTTCTAATTTTTAAGAGCTTCTCTTCTTTGCCTTTTTTCTTTTTTTAATAACCAGGTCAAAACAATTCTCATGGTAAAGAAGCATATTTTACAGTGGAGTATTCTACTCCAATTCACTCTCTTTCTCTTAGCCTCCACTGATCTATATGGTTTGAATTATTCTTTTCTTTTACTATCAAGAGGCCTTGCTTTGATATTTCACAGACCATTTGTTTTGCTTTTCCTATGAATGGTTTTTTGCATAGGAGTTAAAATCTTTGTTGAATGTTCTGTTGCTCACTGTTAAGCAGAGTATAAGTCATTTAATTTCTAATTCTGTTTCATTTAATAGTGACTGGGAAAATATCTACTTTAAATCGTTACTATTTGAAGTAATTCTTTGTAGTCCAAGGCTTTCCTGGTGCTTAGACAGTAAAGAATCTGCAGGAAACCCAGGTCTGATCCCTGTGGTAGGAAGATCCCCTGGAGAAGGAAATGATAACCCACTCCAGTATTCCTGCCTGGAGAATCCCATGGACAGAGGAACCTGGTGGACTGTATTCCATGGACAGAGCTGGATATGACTGAACAAATTTCACTTTCAATTTTATAGTCTAAGTGGAGAAAAATGAGAACAGGCCTGATTCTGAAGGCATCAGTGCGGCATCAATCTGATGCTAGATTCTACTTTTCTCTCAAGGGCTAATGAAAGCTAATTTTTTGAAAAGGTAGTATTATCCACTGCTTTTTTTTTTGTTTTTCCCTTATATATGTTGAAGGTAGGCAAAGTATCTTACCACCAACTATGTCAATTTGGCATATTGATTACTTTGAATTAAAGTTACCTAAGAAAAAACAGGTACAATAAAGACATTCTGATTCTCCTTTGTTTGTCTGAAAGCTAAAAATAAATCTCACATGTAAAAAGTATTCTCTGCTTACCAAGAAGTAAAGAGACATTCTTATCACAAGAGAATTCAAGGCTAAGAAACCTGTTACTCCTTTGCTAATTAGCTACCTAAGACCCAAACCCTTTTATTTTGTGAATTCTTTACAACTATTTTTTGTCTAAAAAGTATAAAGCCTGCCTGCTTCACTCACTTCTTTGAACTTCATAACTATGGGGATACTGTAAATACAAAATTAAATTTGTTTCTCTTTGGTTAATCTGTCTTGAATGTGAATGTGAAGTTGCTCAGTTGTGTCCAACTGTTCGCAACCCCATGGACTGTAGCCTACCAGGCTCCTCTGCCCATGGGATTTTCCAGGCGATAGTACTGGAGTGGATTGCCATTTCCTTCCCCAAAGGATCTTCCCAACCCAGGGATCGAACCCAGGTCTCCTACATTGTAGACAGACGCTTTACCGTCTGAGCCACCAGGGAAGTCTAATCTGTCTTCCATCTATTTATTTTTTAGACTGACCAAACAACCTAGATGGGAAGAAAGAAAACGTGTTCCTCCCCTACAATGAATTATTGTTGTTGTTGGTTAGTTACTAAGTCTTATCTGACTCATGGCATCACTGACTCGATGGACATGAATCTGAGTGAACTCTGGGAGTTGGTGATGGACAGGGAGGCCTGGCATGCTGCGATTCATGGGGTCTCAGAGTCGGACACGACTGAGCGACTGAACTGAACTGAACTAGGCTCTTCTGTCCACAGAATTCTCCAAGCAAAGATACTGGAGTGGGTTGCTGTTCCCTTCTCCAGGGGATCTTCGAAACCCAGGGATCAAACCCATGTCTCTTGCATTGGCAGGTAGATTTTTTACCACTGAAACCCACCATATGTTATATATGTATATATATTCACACATAGGGGCTTCCCAGATAGCTCAGTTGATAAAGAATCTGCCTGCAATGCAGGAGACTCCAGGTCGATTCCTGGGTCAGGAAGATCCTCTGGAGAAGGGATAGGTTACCACTCCAGTATTCTTGGGCTTCTGTTGTGGCTCAGATGGTGGAGAATACACCTGCAGTGTGGGAGGCCTAGGTTTGATCCTTGGGTTGGGAAGATCCCCTGGAAAGGGGAAAGGCTACTCACTCCAATATTTGGGCCTAGAGAATTCCATGGACTGTATAGTCCATGGGGTTGCAAAGAGTCAGACATGACTGAGCAACTATTACTTTTAGTTCACTTTCATATGCATACATATATATGTATATATAGTGGAGGTGATCTACATTGACTACATAATTTTTTTCTCTTTCCTGTTCTTTTCTTCTTTAGTCTGTATCGGAGTAAAATTTGCAATCCAAAAATGTGTCTATTTGGTACAAGGATGAATTTAGGCTCATTATGAAAAGAAAAAAAAAACNTTTTTGTTTTTCCCTTATATATGTTGAAGGTAGGCAAAGTATCTTACCACCAACTATGTCAATTTGGCATATTGATTACTTTGAATTAAAGTTACCTAAGAAAAAACAGGTACAATAAAGACATTCTGATTCTCCTTTGTTTGTCTGAAAGCTAAAAATAAATCTCACATGTAAAAAGTATTCTCTGCTTACCAAGAAGTAAAGAGACATTCTTATCACAAGAGAATTCAAGGCTAAGAAACCTGTTACTCCTTTGCTAATTAGCTACCTAAGACCCAAACCCTTTTATTTTGTGAATTCTTTACAACTATTTTTTGTCTAAAAAGTATAAAGCCTGCCTGCTTCACTCACTTCTTTGAACTTCATAACTATGGGGATACTGTAAATACAAAATTAAATTTGTTTCTCTTTGGTTAATCTGTCTTGAATGTGAATGTGAAGTTGCTCAGTTGTGTCCAACTGTTCGCAACCCCATGGACTGTAGCCTACCAGGCTCCTCTGCCCATGGGATTTTCCAGGCGATAGTACTGGAGTGGATTGCCATTTCCTTCCCCAAAGGATCTTCCCAACCCAGGGATCGAACCCAGGTCTCCTACATTGTAGACAGACGCTTTACCGTCTGAGCCACCAGGGAAGTCTAATCTGTCTTCCATCTATTTATTTTTTAGACTGACCAAACAACCTAGATGGGAAGAAAGAAAACGTGTTCCTCCCCTACAATGAATTATTGTTGTTGTTGGTTAGTTACTAAGTCTTATCTGACTCATGGCATCACTGACTCGATGGACATGAATCTGAGTGAACTCTGGGAGTTGGTGATGGACAGGGAGGCCTGGCATGCTGCGATTCATGGGGTCTCAGAGTCGGACACGACTGAGCGACTGAACTGAACTGAACTAGGCTCTTCTGTCCACAGAATTCTCCAAGCAAAGATACTGGAGTGGGTTGCTGTTCCCTTCTCCAGGGGATCTTCGAAACCCAGGGATCAAACCCATGTCTCTTGCATTGGCAGGTAGATTTTTTACCACTGAAACCCACCATATGTTATATATGTATATATATTCACACATAGGGGCTTCCCAGATAGCTCAGTTGATAAAGAATCTGCCTGCAATGCAGGAGACTCCAGGTCGATTCCTGGGTCAGGAAGATCCTCTGGAGAAGGGATAGGTTACCACTCCAGTATTCTTGGGCTTCTGTTGTGGCTCAGATGGTGGAGAATACACCTGCAGTGTGGGAGGCCTAGGTTTGATCCTTGGGTTGGGAAGATCCCCTGGAAAGGGGAAAGGCTACTCACTCCAATATTTGGGCCTAGAGAATTCCATGGACTGTATAGTCCATGGGGTTGCAAAGAGTCAGACATGACTGAGCAACTATTACTTTTAGTTCACTTTCATATGCATACATATATATGTATATATAGTGGAGGTGATCTACATTGACTACATAATTTTTTTCTCTTTCCTGTTCTTTTCTTCTTTAGTCTGTATCGGAGTAAAATTTGCAATCCAAAAATGTGTCTATTTGGTACAAGGATGAATTTAGGCTCATTATGAAAAGAAAAAAAAAACAGAAGACTAGGAAGTTTTTATTTTAATCTCTTTTAGTTGCCTAAGGAATTTAGATATAGGGCTTGTTGGCTGAAATACAAAATACGCAAGGTGAGAGTTGTGACTTGGTTTTCATTTGGGGCAAAATTACAGCTATAGCCTCTCAGCTTTGAAGAACAAAGAGGTGGGGGAAAGGCCAGTTCAGTCACTCAGTCATGTCCAACTCTTTGCAACCCCATGGACTGCAGCACGCCAGACCCCCCTGTCCATCACTGACTCCTTGAGATTACTCAACCTAAAATCTATTGAGTCGGTGATGACATCCAACCATCTCATCCTCAGTCGTCCCCTTCTCCTGCCTTCAGTCTTTCCCAGCATCAGGGTCTTTTCAAGTGAGTCAGCTCTTCACATCAGGCGGCCAAAGTATTGGAGTTTCAACTTCAGCATTAGCTCTTCCAATGAATATTCAGGACTGATCTTCTTTAGAATGGGCTGGTTGGATCTCCTTGCAGTCCAAGAGACTCTCAAGAGTCTTCTCCAACACCACAATTCAAAAACATCAATTTTTCAGTACTCAGCTTTCTTTATAGTCCAACTCTCATATCCATACATGACTACTAGAAAAACCATAGCTTTGACTAGACGGACTTTTGCTGGAAGGTCAGTATGTATGTCATTTTGGTGAAGGGGATATTTGTGAAGATAAGCATACATTTTTTGAGAAAGTTGTTGCTAGTCACGAGGAGCAGATGTCTCCAGTAATGATTCTAGTACTTTTCTAGATTTGAGATGCAAGAAATTGGGTCCATAAAATCTCCTGAAATTATCTACCTGAAGGCCTGTTCTGCCAGTGTTTCCTAGAGGACAGAGTGGCTCATTCCTGATCTCCATCTTGAATTCATTTCAGAGTGTGTTGAAGGTCAGCAAAGACAGTGGCTAGTGACATAATCCTTGTTAGAAGCAGATTCAAATGATCATTTTTAGTTGGCAAGTCTGTTTGCAATAGAGCTATCCCGAAAGGCTTCCTTGGTGGCTCAGATGACAAAGAATCTACTTGCAATGAAAGAGACCAGGATTCAGTCCCTGGGTCAGGAAGATCCCCTGGAGAAGGGAATGACAACTCACTCCAATATTCTTGCCTGGGGAATCCCGTGGACAGAAGAGCCTAGAGAGCTGTAGTATATGGTGTCACTAAGAATCGGACATGACTGAACAGCTAACACTTTCACTTTCCAGAGATATCTGTAATAAATAAGGGCTACGTGTGGTGGGGAGAACACAGCAGGGCCTTGAGATTAGGCTGCCTTCTTGTCCCATTGTCTCTACCTGGCTCACCAAATATCTATTTACCAAATGTTTGTTTTTCCCCTCTCCCTCTAAATTGCCTTTCTTCACTTAGAAGTCCCAAACCACTGCCCACAACATATTCTTTGTCTGTAACTGAAAATAAAATAAGTGTTTAAAGTGAAGATTTCGGTCATTTCAGCAAGTTATTTGATATCCCTGGCTCTCTCCCATGAAAATAAAGTGAAAGTGTTAGTCACTCAGTCCTGTTTGACTCTTTGCAATGCCAGGCTCTTCTGTCCGTGAGCCTTCTTAGGCAAGAATTCTGGAGTGGATTGCCGTTCCTTTCTCCAGGGGATCTTCCTGATTCTGTGATGATGGAACCCAGGTCTCCTGCATTGCAGGCAAATTCTTTATCATTTGAGATGCTATATATACATGTTATTAAAATTTTGTTTGATTTTCTCCTGTTTGTCTGTTTCATGTCAGTTTAATTAAGACCAACCAGAAGAATCTAGAAGTGCAGAGGAAAATTTCTTCCTCTCTAACATATCTTATCTCTGCTCCTCGCAACTCATGCATTGCTCAAATGTTGTTTCTCCTGTCAGATGATGTTTATAAAATCAGCAAGGTAACTGGGCTTCTTGAATACACCGAGTCTCTATTTTCTTTTTTTTTAATGCAGCGATAGAGGTAGTACTTGACAAATAAGAGAATGTTGGAAGAGAAAGCTCAATATATCGCTATATGTGTCCTAAATGATAAATATAGATTGAAGTTGATTGCATCCCTTGATGTGCCTTTCCACATTCCTTTTGTGTATAATAATGCCACTAGTAGGTAATGGAGGCAAAGAGGAGATCTGAATAGGTAATGATGCTAATTTGCCACATGTAGGAACATTGCAAAAGTGCCCTTCTGCATTTACCATGTTAGAGGGGGAAAATGATAAGGAGTTTGCTTTAGAAATACATTATAAAAAGGAAAATTGATCTTTGTCTATGTTTGTCCTCTTTTGTTGTTGTGGGAACAATATTGAATGCTTTCTTGAAACTACTAATCAATTGCTATCTTCCTCCCAACAATCCTTTCTATCACTGTTTGATAATCTTTATCCCGTTTCTCAGTACATGCTATATTAGGACTATTCATTCGCTGAAACATTTATTGAGTGCTTACCTGTAGTCCACATTGCATTAGGTGTTATGGAGAGTAAATATAAGTACAGAAGAGAAAATATTGTTTCTACCTTAAAGAAGACATTAGTCTTTCTATACCCAACACAATCTGACTGTTGATTGCTTTTAAGGTGGTTATAAGAAATGAAGTAAATATGTATTTTGTCATCCAAGTATAAATATAACATCTGTATTTAAAATTCTACTATAAACCTATCTTCCACAATTTTCCTACTTTTCAACACATTTTCCTCATTTCTTTAAAATATAATGCTAAAATCCAACATTCCTTAAGATAGTGCAATGTTTTTGCCACATCAACTCCATTATTATTCATCATCTTAAAACATTGTGTTGCATTACAGTAAATATTTTATCCTTTATTGGAAAGTATGATTGATTTTACTAAGCATCACTTTTATAATTGAGACAAAAATAAAATAATTACAGATTTTTTCACTCCTCCTACTTATAGAATCTAAGGAGATTTTGAGATTTTCTTGTTCTCCCCTGGTTCTTAAGAAGTAATTGGGGAATCTCAAAGGACCTTTGACAGTGGTTCATATAACAAAGAACTGAATCAGTAGAAGAAGTCAGGGCAAAAAACTGAGCTGGTCAGACTTCGAGAATTTATTAAATAAAAATATTACAAGCAGAGAGAAAATGTACTCGAAGCCAGATGCTCTATAGACTTTGAGAAGACAGACAAATGAAGAGAAATTTTAAGATATATTTAAAAAGCATGATGTAAAGTGACCTGCCTCTTCTTTCTTTCATCCTTACCACAGCACTCCTGCCTATCAATAAACAAATACATACTCCAGTTACTTTTAATACATTTCAGATGAAAAATATCACAATCAATTACAAGGTAGAACTATATATTAGGCTTATTTGGATGTCAAAAAGTGGAAAAGCATTTTACTCGTGTGATATTAATCAGGTGTCTGCAGCTTTTATGTTGCATAGTAATCAAGTGATGACCCTTTTACTTCTTTACAAATGTTACAAAAAATCCAGCTAACACTTATGAAAAATACTTTTATTTTAAACAAATAGACAATATACTAGATCTGCAGAGATTCCAATGTGACAGTCCGTGTGTGACCCAAGCAGCTGTTTTCCAAAAGTCTTCCAGGTAATTTTAATGAGCATCTGGTACCTGGAACCCCTGCTGAATATTCTGATAGTTTTCCTGTTTGGGAGAATTGCCAGGAAAGTGACTTGGTGTTAAGGAGTGATTGGGCTACGTGTAAAAGGACAGTGGAAGATGTTTGCCCATTTTGGGTAAATCTGTGTACTCTTTAGGGCTTACCTTGTGGCTCAGACTGTAAGGAACCTCCCTGCAATTCAGGAGACCCAGGTTTGATCCCTGGTTGGGAAGATCACCTGGAGAAGGAAGTGGAAACCCACTCCAGTAATCTCGCCTGGATAATTCCATGGACAGAGGAGCCTGGTGTTCTACAGTCCATAGGGTCACAAAGAGTCAGACATGACTGAGCTACTAACACTTTCACTATGCTCTCTTTAACAAATATTGAGACAAATATTTTGGCGAATTTTCATTTGTGCTTTAATTAATTGCGCTGTACACAAGCTTCATTTTCCCTAACTTCTCTTACAGTTTCTTTCTTCACTGACATCTTTAGAAACTCCTCCCCTCCTCCATAATTATATAGCTATTACCCTATGTTCTTTTCCGGTGTTTTCTATGTACTCAATACTAACATGCTGTAGCTTTGTGAGGTAGGAGGAGATAGGGTGAAGGAATGAGTTCCGAATATCATTAAATTTTGAGGTTATGCTATCTTTATACAATGAACTGTTATGCTTTCCAAATATTTCTGTTTGCCATAACAATTTAAGGATATAAAACCCTTGCTTTTTTTTTTTTTTGAAAGTTTGAAAGAATTCTTTATTCAACTGGATTTACCTTTGTATTATACTTATTGTTCTATAATTATTTTTCAAATTTTGATTCTCAGGATATTCAAATATTCTACCTTTTCTTTAGTTATCATTAATTAGCTATATCATTAAAGTATTCTTTTCACACATATTTTCAAAATACTAATTTATGTATATTTTCTTATAGCATCTTTAGTCCAAATACAAAGTCACATCCCTTTGCATTTTTAATGTTAGTTAAACAGCCTTCTTTTTATTTTCCTAATTTTTCTAGTCAGCACTTTGTCAGTCTTTTCAGAGAACTAGATCTTTGAGTTACTTTTTTTTAAAACTACAATTTTCCCTATATACCAACTGATCTTAAAAAATGCCTTAAATTTTATTTTAAAACATGAAAACAAAAACTAATATGCTGTAGATCATATAAAGAATTAACTTAAAAAATTTTACCTTTACAGTGTTTTAAATTTATCACAATTTAATAGACATTGCCCCCAAATTTACAGTTACAAACTCTTCACTAGGTTTTTGTAGTGTTTTTGATTGGTTGGCTTCTCTCTCTCTCTCTGTTCTAAGTTTAATGTTTTCCTTATCACTCAAATGTAATTTTAAAAATTTTAAAGTATTTTTGTGTGTACATACATGAGCATCCATATTGGTCTTTTAAGAATTTAACCAAGCCTAACTGGACATGGAACAACAGACTGGTTCCAAATAAGAAAAGGAGTACATCAAGGCTGTATATTGTCAC
>SJYV01048045.1:0-13418 GCA_006410875.1 Neotragus pygmaeus | reverse complement strand
TTTCTTGTTTGTAAAAAAAGTTTTACAAACAAAGTTTTAAATACCCAGGCATTCCCTGAATGAGCAGACTCTAGCAGTTAACTAAATAGATAAATAAATGAATGTGGAAACAAAGGAAAAGCAGTCAAGCAAGAAAATGAAAGGTATCTTAATAGTTCAGTAAAACAGAGCTCTAGTTCCTTCTCAAGGGATACACATAATCATTTGTTGCATATCTTTGAGTTGTTTTACAGAAAATAAGGTACCCACCTGGGTGGACGATGGTGACTACATTCTGAACACAAGCACATAGACCCCAGATGTCTTGAAACCAGAAGGTTTATGATTAACATTCCTGAAATATCCTGTTACCTCATCACCAGCCAATCATAAGAAAGCCTTGCATCCTGCAACTTTCACCCCAATGCTGCCTTTAAAAATCCTTTCCTGAAAGCTACTGGAGAGTTCAGTTTTCTGAGCATAAGCTGCCCCTTCTCCCTGCGGCACCCCACAAGAATGGTTGTAATTTCCTTCACCACANGCCAATCATAAGAAAGCCTTGCATCCTGCAACTTTCACCCCAATGCTGCCTTTAAAAATCCTTTCCTGAAAGCTACTGGAGAGTTCAGTTTTCTGAGCATAAGCTGCCCCTTCTCCCTGCGGCACCCCACAAGAATGGTTGTAATTTCCTTCACCACATTCCTGTGTCAGTGGATTGGCCCATTGCAAGCCAGTGAACAGATTCAAGTTCAGTTCAGTAATGTTAAATATTAAGTACTACAGTTTTGTAGATTTTTCTCTCATCAGTCCTCCTTGCTCTTTTCTAACTAGGTAATTCAAGATAAATTCATAAATTTGGGCAGAATTTTTGATTATAAGCATAGAATAGTCAGTACTGTAACTCATAATTTCAANGTGGCTTTCTAGAAGTCGTCTCTGGTCTCAGATGCAGACTGGGCCCTGGGCGCTGGGCCCTGGGCGCTGAGCCTTGGCCCAGAGCAGCTTAGAGGAAGGGAGTGGGAACCAAGCGCAGAAGAGGAAGGGCTCAGCTGTTACAAAATCCTAAGTGTTAGAAAAAAAAAAATTCCGTATACATACCGTATTCATTTATGGGTTTTGGATGCATTTTTTGTTCTCATTTAACTGAAATCGGCCTTGATTTTTTTTTTTTTTTAAAGGAGTGAGAGAGGGAGTGAAGTTGGCATGCAGCTAGTCCATCTGGTCTAATTACTTCTGGTATTTTGAAAGAAGGCATCTAAACCTGCTGAGACAGGAAACTTTGAGAAGTGGCGGCCGAGCCGCTGCTGGGCGTCCGGGCTGGGATCCTGCTCAGTGACTTGGAGGCCTGGCTGCCTGTGGGCAGGGCAAGGCCTGGGGGCAGCTGGGAGGCTGAGGGTCCAGCACTCTGCAAATAGCCAGCATGAGCGGTGACCTCAGGTCAGGTCTTGGCTTCTGTGAAACGACAGTGGGCACTCCCCTTGTTCAGGGGTGTTCTTCAGATTCAGGTCTTTTGCCTAAGATGCTTGGCACACACTAGGCGTTCAACACACGGTGGTCCCACCCACCCCCAAACCTTTCCGGCTACTGCTTCGACTGCCCAGAATGAGGGCTGGGGGAGGTTGTCTACCTACAGCCTGTGTGGCCCTGGGCGCTGCTGGTGGTGGACTCCAGTCTGAGCTCCCCCGTCTCTGTGTGCACAGAGCAGGCCTGGTACAGGGTGGGGTGGGCAGATAGGAACGCAGCTGCCAGGGAATTTAAAACCTGTGCCCTGAAGGTGCCAATGAGACAATAACATAGTTACTGTTTATACCACTGAGCTGACCAGAGGCTCTACACTTGTAGCTGCTCCAGTGGCTCAAACCTTCACCACCAGGAGGAGGTCTCACCCTTGTCCCCATTATACAGCTGAGAAGACTGAAGCCCACGAGGTGAAGTGACTGGCTGAAGGTCCCACAGTAACTGAGAATCTCTCTGGGCCTGCCCAGAACTGAGGACAGAGAGGTTGCTAAAATAAAACGCTTTCTAAAAGACTTGATGAAATACATCTTTTAGAGAAAAAAAGAATAGAGGATGAAATTATGAACTCCTAACTTTTCCCTTGCTTCTCAGCACCTCTTACTAGCATGTGGTCAAAGTCCTGGGAAGGCTGGGTGAGTGGGGCAGGATCCTGGGTGGGCCGGGGCCCGAGGCAGCCCGCACTGCCCCTGCAGGCCAGAGGCTGGTGGGTGACCACAGTGAGGCCAGGGTGGACTGCTGCGCCCCTTGCTGGGCTCTTGACCTTAGGTCCTCCTGGCTCAGAGTGAGGAGTGGCTGGGGCTGGGACTCGACTCCAACCACCTAAAACCCTTTGCTCTTTTGCTATTAAGAAAATCTCTTAAATCTTAAAAACAAAACGAAACAAAAACTGACTTTTCAGGCTCTGCAGTAATTCTCCAAGGTGTTTGGGGTGTTGTAATTTGAAGTTGCCCGCTCTTGTTCTTGCTTCCCAGGTGGCTCAGCTGTAAAGAATCTGCCTGCAATGCAGGAGATGTGAGTTCCATCCCTTGGGTCGGGAAGATCCCGTGGAGGAGGGCATGGCAACCCACTCCAGTATTCTTGCCGGAATCCCATGGACAGAGGAGCCTGGTGGGCTACAGTCCACTGGGCCGCAAAGAGTCGGATGAGACTGGGCGGCTGAGCAGACAAGCACATTTATGTTCTGCAAGGCTCTATCAGGGGATCCTGGGAAGCCTGAGTTGGGGGTACCCCACACAGAGCATGTCTGCTCCAGCCTGTGGGTGCACACAGCCAGGGACTGCTTTCCAGTCCTTTCCTGGCCTAGAGTTTTGGAGGCCTGCAGGTTTACCGCCTGCAGAAGCCTGGGTCGGGGGTCCAGGCGAAGCATCCTCTCCCTGGTGGAGGCATCTGCTTTTCCCAGAAGCCTTCTCAGGGCCAGCTTTGCAGTCGTACCCCCTACTAACCTCCGCCCATTGCCTCGTGGCCATGAAGACCCACATTCCCGGCTTTAGAGGCTGGAGGTCCTGGGGCATTTAAGCCGTGCTTGTTACACTCCACCCTGCATTTCTAGATGGTTTCAGCATGGGCCATGGGCTTGGTCTGTTGAGACAAGAGAGGCCAAGGCCCTTAGTCTCCTTTGGCACCTGCAACCCTCATTCTGCAGACTTCCCAAGAGCTGCTCCACAGTCCCCTCACTCTGCCAGGCACTCCCCACAGGACAAGGCAGGAATGTTCTTATTCCTGCGTTGTGGGGGAGAGGGAGGCAAGACATGGGGGATTCAAGCGACAGGTCCAGGATCTCAGCCATAGGCAGGAACTGGACTTGGGCGGCTCCGGGGGTGGCCAGCCTTGACCTGCTTCATCAGCTGTGGTTTCCCAGCCTGTCCCCTGGCACATCCTTCCTGTANCATGGGGGATTCAAGCGACAGGTCCAGGATCTCAGCCATAGGCAGGAACTGGACTTGGGCGGCTCCGGGGGTGGCCAGCCTTGACCTGCTTCATCAGCTGTGGTTTCCCAGCCTGTCCCCTGGCACATCCTTCCTGTAGCCCCTGTTAGGCTGCTGAACCAGTTGGGGCTGGCCTTTGGGGTCCCAGGTTCCTGGCCTCATCAGTGGTAAATGCTCCAGAGCCCCAAGTGAGGCCCCCGGAGCTGCTGGTTGGAGCATCGCAGAATCTGGGTTCACCCCTCTCTCCCCTACCTGGAGCCCAAATCAAGTTGGGAACAGCCCGTGTCTGTTCAAGGGGAGCTGGGAAGCCTGCCTCTCGGGCTGACCGCAAGCCCCGCCCTGGCTGAGGTGCCCGCAAGTGCCCCCTGGGTCAGTTGTGTGATGGCAACGGGACGGGCTTGGGAGGGTCCCCCAGGGATGAGCAGTGTCCCCCACCAGCAATTAGTTCCCTCTCCTTCCTCCTCCGCCGGATCTTACACTTGTCAGCCTTATACACCACTGGTGGTCGATGAATTTTTTTAGAATGATTTGTATTTATTTGGCTGTGCTGGGTCTTTGTTGCTGTGTGGGCTTTTCTCTAGTTGCAGAGAGCAGGGCGGCTCTCTAATCACAGTGCGTGGCCTTCTCTTTGGGGTGGCTTCTCGTTGCAGAGCACGGGCTCTGGGGTGCACAGACTCAGTGGTTGTGGCACGTGGCTTGTGAGTGCTAGGGCACAGGCTCAGTAGTTGTGATGCAGGGCGTTGGTTGCTCTGGGGCATGTGGCGTCTTCCTGGCTCAGGGATTGAACCTGTGTCTCCTGCATTGACGGGCAGAGTCTTTGATCGACAAGTTTGGCTGGAGGAAGAAATTCCTCACCTTCTGGCCCCGTGCTTTGCTGCCTTTGGGTGCATGCACACACATGCGCACACTAATACACGCACACAGGACCACCACACAGCACATGCAGCACACATGCATGCCACACAACACACACACACAGGTGCACACACATGTACACACGCAGCTATGCACACAGAGTCCCCACCCCACACATGCACACACATGCACACACACACACACAGGACCCCCCCACAGCACATGCAGCACACATGCACACCACACCACACATGCACACCACACAACACATGCACACAGGTGCACACACATGTACACACACAGCCACACACACAGAGTCCCCACCCCACAGACGCAGCACGCATGCATGCCACACAACACGTGCACACAGATGCACACACATGTACACATGCAGCTACATACACACAGAGTCCCCACCCCACAGACACAGCACACATGCACACACTAACACACACACAGGACCCCCACACAGCACATGCAGCACACATGCACACCACACAACACATGCACACAGGTGCACACACATGTACACAAGCAGCTATGCACACACACAGAGTCCCCACCCCACACATGCACACACACAGGTGCACACATATGTACACACACAGCTATGCACACACAGAGTCCCCACCCCACAGACACAGCACACATGCACGCCACACAACACATGCACATGTACATGTACACACACAGAGCACCCACACCACCATGCACATATGCACACACACATGTACACACACAGCTGTACATACACAGAGCTCTCACACTGCACATGCAATACACACACAAACACACATGTACACAATACACAGCCGTATACACACAGGGCCCTCACACCACACATGCAACACACATGCACACACATATGAACACACATACACAGTCGTACACACACAGAGCCCCCACACCACCATGCACATATGCACACACACATGTACACACACACAGCTGTACATACACAGAGCTGTCACACTGTACATGCAATACACACACAAACTCACATGTACACACATACACAGCCGCACACACACAAGGCCCTCACACCACACATGCAATACACATGCACACACATATGTACATACATACACAGTTGTACACACACAGAGCCCCCACACCACCATGCACATATGCACACACACGTACACACACAGCTGTACACTCACAGAGCTCTCACATTGCACATGCAATATACATGCACACACACATGTACACACATACACAGCTGTACACACACAGGGCCCTCACACCACACATGCAATACACACATGTACACATTGTCTCTCTCTCCCATATGCTTTCTGTCACACATGTGCACACATACATGTACTCATACATAAACACACAGAGCCCCCACACCACACATGCAGGACAGACACACACATGCACACACTCTCTCCCTCTCCCATACGCTTTCTCTAGCACACGTGTGTTCCGTCTTCTCACACACACACTTCTGCACACAGATGCTCTTCTCTCACACACGGGACTCTCTTCTCTGCCTTTCCTGTCCTTATCTTTCCTGATTTCACACTGTTTTCTTTATAGAAGGGCCCTTCAACACACACACACACGCACACTCTTCTACACGAGATTAATGTTTGAACGCATCGTCTGCCTTCTTCCCGCCGCAGAGTCCCAGCCAAACAGAAGATGAATGACTCTGAGCACGGAAGGGTGGGGAAAATTAATTAGCAATGACAAAGGACCCCATTTTGGGTTCACTCACCTCGCTGCTGACTTGCCGTAAGTGGGCGCCAGGCGTGGAATGTGACCGACAGGCCCGCTCCCGCTGGCCCTCCTGCAGGATGGGTGGCAGCGTCTCCCCCAGGCCCCCTCGGCTCGCCAGCCCGGGAGATGCGGAGAAGGAGCAAGGTACGCCCGTCTCCCTCAGAGCCGGGACCTCCCCGGAAGACCGGGGTGCCTGTGGGATGAGGAGTCAGCAGGAACTGGCTTTGGGGACCTGGGCACGTCACTGCCCTCTGAGCCTCGGTCTTCCCTTGCTGCGGATGGAGCACAGACTCGCCGGGATGTCGAGAGGGTCCCAGGACACACGTGGGCCAGTGACAGGTGTCATCCTCACCTGAGAGGCTGGGGCCATGGCTGGCTCCTGGAAGTGGCCCCAAAAAACCTGGCCTTTGTGGGAGAGGGTGCTGGGGCAGGAAGGGTAGATGAGGATCAGGATGTGTGTTGGACCTGAAGTGGACCTGGTCCACTCGTCTTGCCTGAGCTTGTCTTGTCTTGTCAGGCTTGTCTGGGCTCAGGGGCGGCCTCTGCGGTGAAAGGTCCCTGCTGGTCCCCGCAGCCTTCTTCCTATAGGAGGAGAGGCGGAAGTGGAGGCCCACCTGTCCTGTGGGAGCGGGCGCTGAGAGAGGCTCTTCCCTTCCATCTGCAGGGCAGCCGCCCTGGCCCTCACCTGGGGAACGGGCTGCCTGGGGAGGTTCCTTGAGGGAGGGGAATCAGGAGGAGCCAAAGATGTGAGCATCGCCCCCGAGGCCCCCTCTGTGAAATGGGCACACAGTTCCCCCAGGCAGGCTGTGGCAGTGTGGGGAGAATGGGAAGCTCAGCAGATGGTGGAGTTCTGTTTCTGGCCCTGGGGGTGGGGTAGGGGGGTCTCAGGGCTTCAGGACTTCTAGGGGCTCTGGGGAGGATCCTGTCCGGAGGATGCGGGGAGGAGAGGGTTCATGCTAAGTTCTTCCCACCTGCCTGTCTGCTAGGTAGAGCACCTGTCAGTTCATTCCATCATTCATTCATGCACACCTGATGCAAACCCTCCCTGACGTCCGCCTAGACCCAGCCATCTTTTGGGCAGGAAGGACTCAGGGATGGTTGACCTGGGCCTGCCCTGAAGGAGCCAGTGCAAGGGTGCTCAGAGCAGGAAGGGTTACCTGTGCTCGGAGATGGAGGTGATCAGGGGAAGCTTCCTGGAGGAGGTGGCCTTTGACTTAGGTCTTAATATATCACCGGTCATGGGTTCCAAGGAGAGGCTGGGAAGGGCGTTTCAGATGGCTGAAACAGTACGAGTCAAAACCCAAAGGTGGGAAGAGGCTGGGCTGGGTTCAGGAAGCAGAGGATCGTTGTGGCTGGAGGTGGTGAGCTCACTGGGGAGTCTGAGCCAGACGGTCCAGAAGGTAGGCTGGGGCAAAGCCCAAGGGCCCTGTGTGCCAGGCCACGTAGTCCAGGCTTGCCATGGAGGTGATGGGGAGCCATGGAAGGTTCTGGAGTAGAAGTCACAGGGTGTACGAGAGGCGTGTCCTCTCTCTGAAGCCAGGCTCAGAGAAGGGGAGCAGACGGGGGACATTCAAGAGTTTCTCAGAGGGACAGGCAGACAGTCGTCATGGAAGAAGGAGAACCAGGTGCCCGGCTGCCGCAGCGGGATCCTCTTCAGGCCAGTGGCCCACTGGGCAGGGTGCAGGGCAGGGTGCAGGGCAGGGAACAGGCGCCCTGGTCCAGGCGATCTAGCCTCCTCTATGTGCTCAGACACACTGCTTGGCCTCTCTGTGGCACTGTCTCCTCTTCTCTCAAGCGGGGGCCTCCCGAGAGCTCTGTCCTGAGGACTGGCTGAGCTAAGGTGTGAGCGTGGCTGGGAAAGCGGGGTTCGCTCAGGCCGACGGGCAGGACCCCCGGGGCTGTGGTCATCGCTCTGGGGTGGAGGCGGAGCGCCCAGCTCTGGAGTCCGCAGTCCGGATTGGAGTCCTGGCCATGACACCTTGTGCAAATCTCAGAACCTCTCCGAACCTCAGATCTTGCATCTGTGATGAGGCCGTGATGGCGGCTGCGTCCCGGGATGGGTGTGAGGACTGGGGGCTCGTGGAGAGTCTTTGGAGCTCGGCCTGTGTGGGTGTCACCCCAGTGGCCTCTTGACACCCTCCAGAAAGGGGGCCCCCCCCGCCCTCCGCTCTCAGGCATTGCGCCCTGGTCTGGGTTTACCGCCAGGCCCAGCTGTACCTAGGGCACCCTGGACCTCCTCCACCCCACACCCGGGAGATGGGGTGGCTGATTAAATGGCCCCCTGTACACCCCCTTTCCAGGGGTGTGCGCCTTACCTGGGGAGATGGGAAAACCAGAGCAGGGCAGGCTGTGTTTTCTAGACAAGTATCGCCTCCCTCCCGCCTGCTGTTAGGGAGCCCAGAATTCACACTTCAGGGGGAAACCGTTTAATGATTGGCCACGTGGAGGTCATTTATATTGGCTAAGCGGGCCTAATTAGACGGGATTCGAAGGTTACCATAAGCGCACAAAAAAGCTGTTAAGGGGTTAACCTCTGAGAGATTACATTGTATTCAGCGCTCTGTTAAAGTTTGAATTAATTTTTCCCATGGGTTTGTTCACATTCTAATTTTCAACTAAATGAGACATCTGTTTCAGAAAAGGAAAATTTGCTCTGGTTGTCATGGCAACTATCATTCTGTAAGAAAATTATTCCAATGGTTACTTTAGAACAGAAAGACAGAAATTCAGGACATAAAGCCGCCTGCCATCACTCAGTCGGAATTCTGATCCGCCCGAGCTCCTTGGGGTCTGTGATGTGTCTTGGACGGTGGGTGGACATCGGGGCTCCTCGCCCTGGGGGCAGTCAGGCTGTGGGTCCGGGCGAGATGCCAGCTGTGCTGGGGCCAGGAACCGTGGTCCTGGCAGCACCAGGGTCTCAAGCACACTCGTGGGCCTCAGACCACGGCTGCCCCCAGGTAGGTGGGTGATGCTGGAGCTTGGCTGCTTGGATGACAGTCTCCGAGAGCCCCTGCCTGCCTTGTCCTCTGTCTGGAACCCTGGGCAGCCTTGAACTTCACCTCTGACCCCAGAAGGCCCCGCTGGACCAGGAGAGGGGGTCAAATGACCAAACGAGGATGCCAGGGGAATAGGGGCCAACTTTACTGTCAGGAAGGGCAAGTGCCACCCACCGCCCTTTGGAGTCTCTTCCCATGGCACACGCCTGGATGGATGTCACATACGCGTGGCTTTCCCAGACCCTGGGGAGTGTGGTCGCCCTGAAGGGTCGGTCTCTCCTGCTGCTCTGGTCCCCACTTCTGGCCTCCCTCAGGAAAGGCCCGCTAACAGCCTGCAGACCCCCTGAGGAACATCTCCTCTGGACGGTCCCTTGCGTGACTTGACTCTCTGCTTCCCCCAAATTTCAGTCAAGGCCAGAGCTCGCCCATTTCGCAGTGACAGCGCCCCTGGAAGTCTGGAGGTGTGTTTTCGTGGTGGTGGTACTTCCGTTCTCATAAATGTCCTCCCGCCCGCCCTCTCTCCCTGCCCTCTGTGTCAGCCAGTGGGGCACAGCATCGAGCAGGAAGGAGCCCCTCTAATGGGTAAGATCTGGGGCACAGGCGTCCTTATCCCAGTTTACACACACACAGAGTCTGGGAGCGTCCCACCCTGGGGCAGAGGCGGGGTGTCTGATGCCAACTTGGGTGCCTTGAGCAAACGTCTTGGGCATCCCTGGGGGTGGGGTGGATTCCAGCTTCCCAGGATTATGAGGGCACGTGTTTCCAAGAACCATCTCTGGGGAAATGCCACCCCCAGACGCAGGCTCGTGGGTGCTGGAAGGGAAGGTGGAGTAGGCAGGAGCTCGTGTGGGTGGGCTCCTGGGGGGCCTGTGGGGCCTCTGATATGTTGCTGAGTGTCTTTTCCAAAACGCCGCTCCTGCCACGACTCATGGGAACGAGCAGACGTCTTCTCTCCATACTGATGAGGTCTCGTTCCCCTCTTGTAAATATTTGATTAGGGTTTTTGAAAAATGGATGCTGTGTTTGCAAGGCGGCACCAGAAGCGCGTTGCTCCTTTTCTTGTTAGCTGACGGGCTGTGGGCTTCTGGGGGCCACCGACTTGGCTTTGGGAGCAGTTTCCAGGCTGCTGCAGCCTCCCCTGCAGGGACCCCGTCCCAGCTCAGCCAAAGTGGGGCTTTGAGGGCGCCCAGAGTCTGAGGACTTCAGAATGGCAGAGCTGTGAGCTGTATGTTAGGGCTGTCAACCGTTTTTGACCAGGAACTGTGGTAGGAAAAGCATTCGTCTTTTTTGCATTGTGACTCAGTACACCCTTATGTGGGTGTCTATTTAAATACAAATATATTTAACTGAAGTGTCCCTTCCCTGCTATGCTGTACTCTGATATTTTCCATTCTTTTTTCCTTTTCTTTTTCCTTTTGTAAGTGTGGTTTGACCCTTCAAAACACAGTTTGAAAAGCCCTGCCCTAGGCTAAAGGTGCAATGGAGAAGGAAATGGCAACCCACTCCAGTGTTCTTGCCTGGAGAATCCCAGGGATGGGGGAGCCTGGTGGGCTGCCTTCTATGGGGTCACACAGAGTCGGACGCAACTGAAGTGACTTAGCAGCAGCAGCAGGCTAAAGGTTTTCCATCCAGGTTCCATGAGAGGGTTTCAGGAGGGTTTTTTTTTTTATGACAGAGATTGTGATGGTGGTGATGATGGTGGTAGTGGTGGTGACGATGGTTATGCCAGTGGTTATGATGGTGGTGGTAGTGCTGGTGGTTGTGCTATTGACATGGTGATGCTGATGATGGTGATGATGGTGATGATGGTGGTGATGACGGTGATGGTGGTGATGGTGATGGTGATGATGGTGGTGATAACGGTGATGGTGATGGAGACGATGGCAGTTGAAAAGCACTGGACCAGGCCCTGTTGTAAGTACTTTACCTGGATTAATTGTTTTCAAAGCCGTATTGAGGCAAATGGTGTTGTTATTATGCCCATTTTACAGGGGGGATAGTTGAGGCATAGAGACATTAAGCCACTTGCCCAGGGTCACGTAAGTAATTAGAGATGGACCCATTCTAACCCAGATCTGCATGATCCCAAGATTCCCTCCAGTTCAGTTCAGTTGCTCAGTTATATCCAACTCTTTGCGATCCCATGAACTGCAGCACAGCTGACCTCCCTATCCATCAACGGCTGGAGTCTACCCAAACCCACATCCATTGAGTTGGTGATGCCATCCAACCATCTCATCCTCTGTTGTCCCCTTCTCCTCCTGCCCTCAATCTTTCCCAGCATCAGGGTCTTTTCAAATGAGTCAGCTCTTTGCATCAGGTGGCCAAAGTATTGGAGTAGAGGTGCCCTGGGCAGCTGCCAACACGCCAGAGGCAGTGAGCCGACAGCCAGGGGTACCAGCCCCGGGTGCTCACGGGCCACGGGGGATTTCAGGGGCAGCTCTGGGCACACGAGAAGCTTTGAGTGTGAAAGCCCAGCCCCATGACCAACTTGTGCACAGTACGTCAGCAGATGGTGGGGAGGTGCCCAGCCTGGAAGTCTTTGCACCTGGGCCCAGATCCCTGAGCCAGCTCACTTCTCTGAGCCTCTGGTTCCTCATCTGAAAAATGGGAATGATTCTAGCCGTTAATTCACTGGGTTCTGGTAAGAGTTAGGTGAACTCTTTCCTGCAATGTGATCAGATTATTTTTGTTCAGTCGCTAAGTCGTTTCTGACTCTTTGTGACCCTGCGAACGGCAACATGCCAGGCTTTCCTTTCCCTCACTATCTCCTGGAGTCTGCTCAGATTCCTGGTCATTGAGTTGGTGATGCCATCCAACCATCTCATCCTCTGTCATCCCCTTCTCCTGCCCTCAATCTTTCTCAGCATCCGGGTCTTTTCCAATGAGTTAGCTGTTTGCATCAGGTGGCCAAAGTATTGGAGCTTCCGCTTCAGCATCAGTCCTTCCAATGAATATTCAGGACTGATTTCCTTTAGGAATAACTGGCACTTGGCAAAAAGTAGGTGTGCAGGGAATGCTGGCGACAATTTTTGCTTTCTACTCCATGGCCCTCAGTCTCCTCATCCATAAGGCAGGAAGAAAGAGACCTGTCTGCCCACTGTGCTGCAGGTGTGAAGGTCCCTGGGGTGGCCGATGAGGGGGTGATGGTGGTGATGGTGATTATATTAGTTTCCTAGGGCTGCAGAACTAATGATCACAAACCATGAAGCTTAAAACAGCACGTGTCAATTCTGCCCAATTCTGAAATCAAGGTGTCACCGAGGTTAGTGCTTACAGAGCGGACTGAGGGAAGATCTGTTCCCTGTTACTCTCCCAGCTTCTTGTGGTTGCTGGAAGCCTGGGGATTCCTTGACTGGTAGACAATCACTCCAGTCTGTGCAGCATTGTCACGTGGCCCTTACCGCTGTGTGTCTGTGTTTTCTGAGGACACCAGTCACTGGATTAGGACTGCTCTAATCAGGTATGACCTCACCTCGATTATGTCTGTGAAGACCCTACTTCTAAATAAGATCACATTCACAGGCATCGGTTCATACTTCCACATACATTAATATTTTGGGGGAGACACAATTTGACCCCCAATGGTAGTGATAGTAATGATGATGGTGGTGGTGATGATGATGATGGTGATGGTGATGGCGATGACAGTGACTTTGTAGATGCTAAAGGGCTGTGTTAATTTGGGGATCTCAAAGTGACTTAGGCTTAAGAGCTGACTCTTAGTTGGGATACTTTCATTGTCAATGAAAACCCAGTTCCAATGGCGTTCTATTGGCCCATGTGACTGGGAAGTGCGGAGGTGCAGTGGGTGTCAGATGCAGTTTGATCCAGCTGCTGCCCTGGGCCACGTGTTCCAGCCAGCTCCCTTTAGGACAGTTTAATAGGTGCTGACAGCTCCCAGGGTAGGAAGCTCACTGGTTGATATGCAGGTGTGACAGCGTTCCTTTCTCCCATCACTGAAGGAGACATGTGGAGTTGCCTCCAGCTGGAAGGGTCAAGGTCACATGCTCACCACTGAACCCATTGATGGGGAATGATGTGCAAGGATCCATCTGGGGCTGGGGTGGGCAGCAGCTTGGAATTCTGTTCATTGGTTTCTGTCCACCTGGCCCTGACCTTGATGTTGAGGGTGGACTCAGCACTGTGGAGCCTCTGCTGGGAGCTTCAGGGTGGAGACAGGAATAGGAATGAACATTCCCACCTGGGACCCTCTGTCTCTTGGTGGGGGCTGGGAGAGTGACAGGAAACAGATCTTCCCTCAGTCTCCTCTCTAAGTCCTCACTGGCCCCAAATGTGGGAAGGATGATGGATGAGCATTTTCCCACCATGGGGACAGGTGAGTGTATTCTCTGGATTTCCTTAGAAGGGCTTAGAGAAAGAGAGGTCTTTGGCAGAAGCTTTTTTTTTTTTTTTT
>SJYV01048040.1:0-10105 GCA_006410875.1 Neotragus pygmaeus | reverse complement strand
GGTGCCTAGGGCCTGGCCCTTGTCCTCATGATCTGGGATGGCGGCTGGACTTCCCACTATCATCTTCTCGTTCTAGGAAGCAGGATGGAGGATCAGACAGAGAAGGAGGTCTCACACTGGGTAGTTTTTAAGAGAACTTCCCCAAAACTCCTATTGGCCAGAAACTTAGACATTTGCTAGCTGCAAGAGTGGCTGGAAAATGTAATCTTTCTTTTGGGGCCATGTTTCTAGCCCCAAATCGTGGGTTATGTTACAGTAGAAGCAGGAGAGAATGTATATCAGGGCATGGCCAGCCACTTTTGCCATCGGGGCCTTGCAGTGGGTCTGGCTTTTAAGGGTGAAGTCACAGCAGGATGCTGAGTTCACCTTCCAAAAAGACTGCTTTTCTTTCTTCAGGAATGGACAATCAGACTGTCTTGGCCGTCCAGTCATTGTTGGATGGCCAAGGAGCAGTTCCTGATCCAACAGGCCAGAATGTCAGTGCACCCCCTGCTATCCAGCCACTGGGTGAGTATCTGCTCAGGTTCATCAGCGGGAAGGGTAAGGGGCTTCCTGTGAAAAACAGGTGGGGCTGATGCGGTGTGGGGGCATGAACTGCCCACGTGGTCCCCAGGTTGTCCTCTGGTGTCTGAACCCTTTCCCCTTCCTCCCAGCCTGGATCTTCAGGCTCAGACCTTTCTCTGCTTAGCTCTGAGGCCACTGGTCCTCAATCCCTTAGTAAGTGTGGGGATCATGACAGAGAATGACTAGGAGCCCTGATGTTTGTGCCTTTGACCCAAAGTAGTTCCTCAGCCTCCTCTCTATGAAACTAAACGTAAATCTCTCCAATTTACAACTCAGGCTCTTGAGACAAGAAGAGGGCTTTCTTTAGAGCCCTGTGTGAGTCTGTGTGTTCATCTATTCATGCTGCAAAGATTTTTGAATACTTAGGAACCATGCTGGGGACAGAGGGATATGCACCTAGTTTGAGGGATATTCACCTTCAGGAGAATCGTTGCTCCTGAAGTTTGGCTCTGTGACCTTGGACAAATGAATTAACCTCTCTGTGCCTCGGTTTCCACGTATGTACAATGAGGATGATAGTCCACCTCACAGTAATCTTGTGAGGGTACTTGGCTTTGGTTTTAGCTGTGGTGAATAAGAAATGCAATTTTCTTGTAATTTTTATACGATTAAAGTTTCCCTGTGGTATGAAGTCCCAGCGACTCAGACCTCTTCTTCTGTATGGCTCTGCCGCTCTCAGCATGGGGTCCAAGATGGCTGCTCCAACCTCCCACTTTCATTTCCACACTCCAGCCAATAGGAAGGGAGGAAAGAAGGAAGTGGAAGTCATACCCCTTCCTTTTAAGAGAAAATTGATAGACAGAATACTTCTTCTCTTATCCTATTGGTCAGAGTTTAGTCACATGACATGCCTAGCTGCCAAGAAGTCTAGGAGATATGTTCTTTAACTAGATGGCCATGTTTCTCACTAAAGTTTATATTGTTTAAGAAGGAAGAGTAAATATTGAAAAGTTTGGCACACTACATAGCCTGTAGTGGGCCTTCAGTTATGGGTGGTGGTAACTATAGCTGATCTTTCATTTAGTTTTGCATGCATTCAGCAGACATCCACTGAAAGCTTCCCGTGTGCCCAGAAATTATTGTAGTTATGGTGATAAATAAGACGTATTTCCTTCCATTACAAAATATATTGGTGATGGGGAAAATGTGATGAGAGGCTTGCTTAGAGGAAGGAACTGTGAACATTGCTTTAGGAGGGCTTCCTGGAGGAGGTGACATCTAGGCTGAGCCTTGCAGAATGAGTCATTCTGGGAGAGGCAACTTGGCAGGGGGAGCAGGAGATGCAGAGGCACCGAGGAGTGTGATCATGCAGCCCATTTGGGGACTGGTGAATAAATAAATTCAGGCAGGATAAAGATTCTGACTGTCTCAACCTTGAAGCGAAGCCACCTTACTATTTCCTGATTTCTGATTTTTTTTGATACCTGTGTGAACCTGGCTGGATATTCCCAAAGGTACTGATGTGATTTGAAAGCTCATGGGAAGCACAGAGTTGATGCTTGACCCTCAAGCACTGAGTGATGGAATGCCATTCGTGTGCCTTTCTCATGGTCCAGCCATGGGCCTCCCATTTCTCACTCATGCCCTCTCCTTTTTTATTGATTTGTTCCTGTATTTCTCTCCTTCTGCTACTCTGCGGGTGTGACCCTTAGATGATGAGGATGTCTTTCTCTGCGGGAAGTGTAAGAAGCAGTTCAACTCGCTTCCAGCATTTATGACCCACAAGAGGGAACAGTGCCAAGGGAGTGCCCTGCCCCTGGCCACAGTCTCACTGGCCACCAACAGCATCTACACACCTTCGGCAGCACCCTCAGCTGTCCAGCAGGCCCCGCCTCCTCCCAATCGCCAGGTATTCATTCATTCGTTTCGTTCATTCAGCTATTCAAGTCTTTTTTGAGCACCTACTGTGTGTCGTGCTCTGTGTGGGCACCAGGGGTACAGGAGTGGACAAACAGACCAGGTCACTGCTGTCGTGGCAAAAGGTAAGATAGACACCACCCAAAAGACATCTTGAGATGGACCAGTGCAGAGGGGGGATTCCAGGACAGGGCTGGAAGGTTTTGCCCTTTTGTATGTGATGCTCAATGGGATGAGCTCTGAGAAAAGGTGACATTTGTGTAGAGACCTTGGGAGGTAAGAAATAGTCATGCAGCGCCTTGGGGAAAGAGTATTCTGGGGGCAGATCAGCAAGTGCAAAGGCCCTGAGGCAGGAGTGTGCTGGATTTATTCCAGGAACAGCAAGGAGGTGAGAGTGGCTCGAGCTGAGTGAGTGAGGATGGTAAGAAGGGTAAGAAGTGATAAGGTCAGAGAGGCAATAGGGAGACCCTGGCAAATCGTGTGGCTTTTACTCTGCTTGAGATTGGAGCCATGGGAGGGTTTTGAGCACGAGAGAGATATGGTCTGATTTATGGAGAAGGAAATGGCAACCCACTCCAGTGTTCTTGCCTGGAAAATCCCATGGACAGAAGAACCTGGCAGACTACAGTCCATGGGGTCACAAAGAGTCAGACACGACTGAGCGATTAACAACAACGGCAACAAATACTTCAATTAGATCACTGCAGCTGCTGTAGAGACCAGATTTTTTGTTGTTGTTCAGGAAATGACTTTTTATTTTATATTGGAGTCCAGTTGATTAACAATACTGTGTTACTTTCAATACAGCAAAGTGATTCAGTTTTACACATACATTTACCTATTCTTTTTCAAATTCTTTCCCCTTTTAGGTTGTAACATAGTACTGAGCAGAGTTCCCTGTGCTATAGGATAGGTCCTTGTTGGTTATTCATTTTGAATATAGCAGTGTGTACGTGTCAATCCGAAACTCCTTAACTGTCCTTTACCCCAACCCTCACCCCAACAGATTTTGATGAGAGTCAAGAGAAAAGTCCAGAGACCCATTAGGAGGCTACTGTATAAATCCAGCAGTGGGTGGTGGTGGGTGGCTTGACCAGGATAGTAGCAGTGGAGTGGAGAGAAGGGATGAGGCTTTAGAAATATTTTGAAAGTGGAACTGGCAGAGGCAGTGGCTGGATTGGATGTAGGGTGTGAGATTAAGAGCAGGCAAGTGTGCCCAGAGTTGGAGTTGCCATTAACTGAAGTGGAGAGAACACGGAGGAGATTTGAAGTTCAGCTGCTCATGTTGAATTTGAGATACCCACTGGACCTTTAAGTAGAGGCGATGAAAATGCAGACAGGTAGACAAGTCTAGAGGTCAGGTAACCACGCTGGGGGTATCTGGAGAAGCTTCCAGAGTCTTCAGTCAGAAACACAGTTCTAGAGCAAAGACACCATGGATGGGAGCTCAGAGGGATTAAAGAATCCCCAGAAAGGGGGCTGGGCTTGTCCCAGGATGCCAGGTCATGGGGTTAGATTTCCCTTTGACTTCCTCTTATCTCTTTCTTCCTCTAAAATGAGGGGTCTCCAACTTCCGGGATCTAATGCCTGATGATCTGATTAATAATAATAGAAATAAAGTGCACAATAAATTTAAGGCTCTTGAGTCATCCGAAACCACTCCCCTGCTCCGTACCTAGTCTGTGGAAAAATTATCTTCCATGAAACTGGTCCCTAGTGCCAAAAAGGTTGGGGACTGCTGCTCTAAAACATTAATCTTCCCCCGTGATTGTATACANGGCTCTTGAGTCATCCGAAACCACTCCCCTGCTCCGTACCTAGTCTGTGGAAAAATTATCTTCCATGAAACTGGTCCCTAGTGCCAAAAAGGTTGGGGACTGCTGCTCTAAAACATTAATCTTCCCCCGTGGTTGTATACACATAATTCCTGCCATCAAGATAAACACGTCCACTCCCAGATCCCTAGGGCACTGTGCACTGAAACTTTTTAAGTTACCACAGATGTTTTCTAACACAGAACATAGTCGTTTTTCTCACTTCTTGATGATGAGTTTCATTTAGTAGAAGATGTTCCTTCTCTCCTGACTCCTTTTTTATTTTCAATAGGAGAGAGGGAAATTCTTCCAGTCCTGGGCAAGGACAATCATTTGGTTGGGGCAAACCCAAATCCCCCTGCCTAAGTGAGCTGGACGGACATGGAAATGATTTCCCATTTGTTTGTCTCAGGCTAATGCACGTGACATTGTAAAAATACGTGTCACTGCCTTTCCTGGCGGTGACATGGGGTGCGTCCCTAACCTGCCCAGGCTGTCCTTGCTTGGTTGAGGCCAAGGACTTCTGTTGGAATCAGGGGCTCACTTGCTGCTATCCCCAGGGGTCCTATAGACAGGTGACGTAAGAAGATGCCAGAAAAGAAAGGCAACAAGTAAACAAAGCACTCTTTGCATTTACAATGGGAAAGTCACTGTGTTTGACACCCTCTTGTAAGGTCTGCCATTCATCTTTGCTGTTAACCTGAAAGCATATTATTATATTTTCACATACTTACTGAAGTACCCACAGGAGTTACATAGTAGTGTTGTTTGGATTTTTAAAGATGAAAATATATAATATAAATATTATTATAAAATTTAATTTTCCATGCAGTACCTCTTACTTGCTGTCTATAGTATTCTATCCATGACTATATTACATGTTTTAAAATCTAGCCTCCTATTGATAGACATTGAGGTTATTTCCAGTTTTTCACTATTAGAAAAAAGGCTGTGCAGAGTACTCTTTTTTTTGTTATCTCCTTGTGGACAGGTGTGAATGTTTCTGTAGGCCAGAGGTCAGGAAAGATTGTTGCTGGATCATAGGTTATAGGCGTTGCAGGGAGGTGTAACTTACTCTCCTCGTTTAATAGATGAGGAAATGCAGGTTGAGAGAGGTGGTGTGACTTTCCCAGGTCGTGTGACAGGGAGCAGTAACAGAGGTGGAGATGTGGGACTCCAGACCCAGATCTTTTCTACCTTGCCATCTGCCTCCTTCCAGAACGTCAGACATGTTCTTTCCGTCTCTCTCTCTCTCACTGTCTAGATCTCCACGTACATCACAGTGCCCCCATCCCCGCTGATCCAGACCCTGGTGCAGGGGAACATCTTGGTAAGCGACGACGTGCTCATGTCTGCCATGTCAGCCTTCACGTCCCTGGACCAGCCCATGCCCCAAGGCCCCCCACCTGTGCAGGTAAGGAGGTGGCCAGTTTCTCACAAGATCTTGATTTTTGGTCTGCAAATTGATTCCTGCAGATTCAGAATCTTGTAGAAGGGGGCTTGACCCCAGCTCTTCTTCAAGCTAAGGAGGACTATCTGCTCTCCCTTAGCTAGGCCTCCTATGGATGGGGAAGCTGATGTGTTCAGCTGGGACCCACAGCATGACTTTGGGGTTTCATAGCCATAGTCCAGTTCTTGACTCATGCTTTTATTCTTTTTTAAAGAATTACTATATTTTTTAAACTTTTGGCTGTGTTGGGCCTTCCTTGTGCGCACAGGCTTTTCTCCAGCTTTGGAGGCTGGGGGCTGCTCTTTACTTGTGGTGTACAGGCTTCTCACCGCAGTGGCTTCTCTTGCTGCAGAGCACAGGCTCCAGGGTGAGCGGGTTTCAGTAGATGCGGCTCGAGGACTCAGTAGTCAAGTTTCCTGGGTGCTAGAGCGCAGGCTCAATAATTGTGGCACATGGGTTTAGTTGCTAAGCGGTATATAAGATCTCCCTGGATAAGGGATCAAACCCATGTCCCCTGCGTTAGCAGGTGGATTCTTTACCACTAGGGAAGCTACTAGGGAAACTCTTCTATTTTTATTCTTTGCGGAAGTGTTCCATGTCCATTAGAAAAACACTAGAAAGTACACAAAAGAAAAGTTTTTTTTTTAATTTAATTATTCTTAATATCAAAAGAGATAGGGCAATCGACTGAATTTGCAATTCTTGTTTGGATTCTAGATAGAGTGTGGGGGTTTGGAGTGAGGGAAGTCTTAAAGGCCTTCTTGGGACACTTAGGGAGATTAGAATATGGAGGAATTTGAATATTTTAGATAATAGTATTACACCTGTTCAATTTTCTGTGTGTTCATCCAATTGTTACATAGGAGGATGTCCTTGTTCTTAGGAGATGCATCTGAGTAGTTTTAAGGAATCAAGTGTCATATTTGTAGCTAACTTTCAAGGGGCTTAACAAAACGCAGGTATATATGTGTGTATGTACACACACATGTGTACTGCAGATGTGGCAAGATGGTAACAACTGGTGAATTAAATGAGGTAGAAAGAGCATTCATTGTATTCTGTTTGCAACCTTTTTGTAGGTTTGAAATTCTACAGAATAAAAATTGGAAAGTCAGACAAGCACTCTTACTCCCTCCACCGAGAGAAAACACTACCAAAATTTTGGTGTCTGGATTTCCTGACCTTCGAATGCAAATAGAGATAGAAATAGCTTTTTATATAAATATGTTTAAAACATACACATCTGTATAAATGGATCTTATATGCACTGTTCTGGAACTTACCTACTTTGTACACTCAGTTGTATCTGACTCTGTGATCCCATGGACTGTAGCCTGCCAGGCACCTCTGTCCATGGAATTTTTCCAGGCAAGAATACTGGAGCCGGTTGCCATTTTCTACTCCAGGGAGTCTTCCTGGCCCAGTGATTGAACCTGAGTCTCCTCTATCTCTTGCATTAGCAGGCGGATTCTTTACCACTGCACCACCTAGGAAGCCCTTTCTTACTTTGCCTTTTGTTTAACATCATTTTCTATCTATGCCTACAACCCTACATCAGTATTTACTGAAGTGTTCCTCGGAACAGTGGCTCCTTGAGATTTTCCAGTAGAAAAAGGATCATTGGTCCAAGCAGCCTGAGGTGGAAGCATTGTACTTCTTCCCTTGCTCTGTCCCTGGGTTTTTCCTTCAGTAAATACTTCAGAAATACTTTTGATTTTGTCAACCCTGATTTTTCCCCCGACATATTTGACCACGGTGCCCAAGGAACAGCAATTAAGAGAAGCACCCTTTATTGAATACTGATCAGCACCATCACTGTAACAGCCACAAAGGATTCTGTTCCATTCCATCCTCTGTTTAGCCAAACTTCCAGTGGGAGGACTTGTAGTCGTTGCCAGTTTTTGCTATTATAAAAATGACAGGTAACATCTGTGTGTGGTTATCTTTGCCTACCTGGTTGATTTTTTTTGTAGAATCAATTGCTAGAAGTCAGTGTCTGTGTTTTGAGGATCCACAGCCACCCACACATTTCGTGACTCTCTAGAAAGACTCCCAGGACTCAGGAGCACTGTGTGTGCTCTTGGCTGGTTTAAAGTAAAAGGATACGCAGCAGGACCAGCAAGGAAGAAAGACCCAGCAACTGGAGTCTGCAGGAAATCAGCGTTCTTCCAAGTCTCCAGCTTTCTTTGCCTCAGGAAAGTGGGAAGAGGCTGCTCGAGGGGCACACAGCATCCTCCAGCAGTCAAGAGTGCCCAGAGTTTCTGCCAGGAAAGAACACCTTTGACTCTAAGGCCAGGGCTTCTGTTGAGGATGTCATATAGGCTTCCAGCCACACAGCACAATTCTAGATAACCTAGGTGGGAAGGTGTTGTTCTCCATAAATCACATTGTTATGGAAACTGTCTAGGTAGTTGGTACACTAGGGCCAGTTCCCCAGATGGGCAAAATAGCCTTATCACCATAGGGAACCTGCAGGACTTCCCTACAGTCCAGTGATTAAGACTCCAAGGTTCCAAGGCAGGGGGCATGGGTTTAATCCCTGGTCCACATGATGCACAGTGCAGCCAAAACAAACAGAAAACTGAGGAACCTTCTTCAAGGCAGGTTCTCAGATGCCAGTTCAGAGCCAGTCCTACAAGCAAGCCCTTCTAAAGACAGCAACATTAGGCCCACTCTATGAGCTCATTTCTGCACAAGCTGGGCCATTTCTGCTGACTTTCATAGAGAAAAAGGGCAGCAGTACCAGACTGATGGCTCCTTGGAATTCTCCCATGATTTGGTTTCCATGCCTGCTCTCTGCCTTTTCCTCTCTTCNACTATTACTTGCTGAAGGCTCAGGTGTGGTTGGCATTTTTTTTAGCAATAAAGTCAGAAAAGTTTTCTTTAATTAAGATACATAACATTTTTTAGGGTGTAATGCTATTGCATACTTAACAGATTACAGGATAGAGTAAACGTAACTTTTTTTTGTAAACATAACTTTTTTTCATAAACATAAGTTTTATATGTGCTGGAAAATAAAAAAAACTCTTGCGTGACTTGCTTTATTGTGATGTTTGCTTTATTACAGAGGTCTGTAACAACCCACAATACCTTCAAGGTGTGCCTGTACCACATGTACCATATTAATTCCCAGCTGAAGAGTTTCTACAGGCAGTGTACTCTCAAGGCACTGAGACTTCAGAACCATGCCAGGCACAAGTGCTAGGGGGCATGGTTACGACAGAAGGAGCCTGCCTGCACTTGAGGTCACATTATCTCAGACTCACTCTAGAATCCAGCCATACAGACATTCTATGTTAGGTAGTCTCTCTGGAAAGAGAACTAGACTGGAGGAAAATTCCACCACCAGCCATGTAACGTTATACTCTGCAGGGGGATTTTCCCTACCCTGGGAGAATAAAGCAAGGACTGGCTGAATTTTTAAAAAATTAATACATGTGTATGTATGGCTGAGTCCTTTTGCTGTTCACCTGAAACTCACAACATTGTTTGTTGGTCAGCTAATACCCAAATGCAGAATAAAAAGTTAAGAATCTCCTTGAGTCACCAATTGATCAGTAAAAATGTCTTGTAAATTTTATGTTTAAATATTTAAATAAATAAATATTATTTAAAAATTTAAAAATAATTGAGCTAGTGAGATGCTGAGAGGATGATGGTGGCCTCATAGACAGAGGGGCCAGCGTGGGAATAGCTGCTGTTATTTATTTTTCATGTAGACAAAGAGTGCTCTCTGAAAACAGAGCCTGAATTGTCTTTGATTTTGCCTCCTTGGCACCTGGCAGAGACCTTGCCTGTGGGACACCCACAGTTGGTATCTGAAATAGGATGCTTTGACCTGTTTCAGAGAAGAGACTCTAGAATGGGAACTCCCCTTGTAGAGCTGTGAGGATAATGAGAACTAACCCAGTGGCAGCCATATCATTGCTCAGAAATGACCTGGATGATGGATGAATTCATTCACTGTGACAAATATTGAGTGCTGTGTGGGTCAGGAAAATTGAAACCCCTCTAGGTATTTCTAACAGAGGGATTTAATACAGGAAGTTAAATCTGTAGGACTGATGGAAGGGCTGGAGGAGTTAAAGTCAGGGTTGGCAAGAACCACTCGTTTCAGGGTCACTGTTGTGGCTTGGCCCTTGTAACCAGGACAGTGTACTTGGTGAGAAAACTGTAGGGTTCTGTTGCTGAGGTTTCAGCTGCCCTGCCATCCTCGGGGCTAGTAATCAGGAGGGGAATGTAGGATTCAGCTTGCCACTCCAAAACTCATGACTGCTAACCTGCCTGTCTCCCAGAATGGCTGCCGAGGAGAACAGTTTCTACCTCCCGTCCGCCTTCACATCTCATGTGGATGCTTCTCATGGGCAGAATTTAATTTGTGTTCAGAACTGTGCTGGCAGGCTTACTTGAGAATGTG
>SJYV01048038.1:0-10486 GCA_006410875.1 Neotragus pygmaeus | reverse complement strand
AAAGAACACCCAGGACTGATCTCCTTCAGAATGGACTGGTGGATCTCCTTGCAGTCCAAGGGACTCTCCAGAGTTAGGTTGGATAATATTTTGAGTGCACATAAAGACAATTTTTCTCTGAAGTTTTTTGGTAACTGATACAACTCACAAAACTGTAAGAATAATATAGTGAATTCCTATTTGCTCTGCCTGTTTTCAACAGTTGTTTGCATTCAGAAAGTTGACTTTTAAAAAATTCAGTGTGTCAGAGGAATGTAGTAAAAAGAATAATTCCAATCCCTTAAAATACTTCAACTTGTGTGTGAGTGTTGCAGAACCTTTTCATTTTGAATTTGGACAGTTTTACTTTATAAAAAATTTTCTTAGTGGGTGGGGGAAATGGACTAATATTTATTATTTACTCTTTTCCAGGCACTTTCCAGGATATTTTGTAAATTGTAATTCAATTTCATGAAGAAATTTGTGATTAATTCCAGTTTTAGCAAAGGAGCACACAGAAAGGTTATTTGCTCAGGGTTCAATGGGGCAGAGCCAGGTATTCAGAAGGTCTTTAAGACATCAAAGTCCATGTCTTTTTCTCTGTCAGGTTGCCTGTCATGGCATATTGGGAAGAGCTGATGAGTACATTTCTTTTGTCAAGAAGTAGATAGTTATCCCTAGATTGGTTTCTGTCTAAAGTAATGCATAGTCAATAAAATTAAAATGTTGAAATGCTATAAAAATTTATATTTAGTTCTGTTTTGAGGATCACAAAAAAATGTTACTCTTCCATTGGCTTAACTATGCTCAGGATCACAAAAAAATGTTACTCTTCCATTGACTTGACTATGCTCATGTGAGTTTCTGCATGTTAATTGTTCTCTTAGAACACAATACTCACATACATGCACCTGTGTGGTGCAACTTCTTTCTATCTTTTTTTAAAAAAAACAAAACACTGGGTCACGACTGAATCCCATTTTAGCTTCCTGGATGCTGTTACTAGAAATAGTAGCCTTATCCCATGTATGACTTGTCCAAGTAGCCCTTAGTTCTGCCACCACCTGGCTATGGCCTTTACTTTACTTGCCATAGGAGGCTCTCTTGGTCATCTCAAAAGCCGCTAAAGATTCATGTCACCATAGGGACCACTGGTCTATCCTAGGAGAGCTTTCTACCATATGTGCATCAGAGTTTGGGCTGCTACTCGAGAAGGAGACTGTGAGAAGCTTTGGGATCAGCACACGTTCACAACTGAAACCAGAAGTGGGCACGGCAAACCACAGGAAGATCCTGCCTGCAACTTGGTGACGTCTCTCTATAACCCATGGACATTTCCTGGCAGTACCTTGCGAAACTTGTCTTTTCATGTACAGTAGTTTGTTCTAAACTGAGCTTCAGTCAGAGGTGATTAATATGATAGCAATATAGATAACTGTATGATAATTATTATGCACATGACTTGTGTAAAACAATTGGACTCTAATTATATTCTGTAGATTTTCACACCAAAGAGCTGCATCTTGCCTACTAGGACATTTTGAGGAGTTGCCATGGAATTCATGCTTTGACCTTGGCTTTCTGCCTTGTCAAGAATTGTTCAGGTATTAAAACCACCAAGCAGTTCTTGGCTCATCACCTGAACTGTGCTGGATTCTGGGAGTCCTTTGCCCACTCAAGTGCTTGCTCGGTGCTGTTACCTTGTTTGTGTTTTCCTAGTAATTGCACGGTACCTTATTTCCATGATGGAGCAGGAGTGCAGTGTTTGTGACACTTTATTATTCTCTATTTATTTAACTTCCAGGTCCCAGGTTAATATCATAGTAGCCATTCTTAGGTCGAATCAGATTTCTGGTAATAATTACATAATGTGTTGATTTTTTTAAGGTTGCCAGTCAAATGGGATTATAGAATCTCAGATGACATTTTTTTTTTAAGTAATTTTTCATTTACTGGGGGTGAGAGAAAAGCTACTTGACAATCCAGTTCTCTGATCATGTTAATTTTATACACTGGAAAGCCCTACTTACTAGATATTCCAGCAGTCTCCATATGCCTATTTGTGACTCATTCTCTGCCTGAATAATATCACAAGTATAAATGTCTATCTTTTCAGTCATGCTTTTAAAGTGACAGCTAAAGATGAGGGAAGTAATAGCTATGTAATATTTGTCTCTCTTCAGTAGTTCTTAGGTGAGCTTCCAAGGTGGCTCAGTCGTAAAAAATCCACCTGCCAATGCAGGAGACTTGGGTTCAATCCCAAGGTTGGGAATATCCCCTGGAGAAGGGAAATGGCAATCCATCCAGTGTTCTTGCCTGGAGAATCCCATGGACAGAGGGGCCTGGCAGGCTACAGTCCATGGGGTTGCAAGAATTGGACATGGCTTAGCAACGAAACAACAGCAACAGTTCTTGGGCACCCCAGCTCCTTGTTGGCTACTGTACACCTGGGGCAGTCTGACATACTCTGAAGAGGGCGACTGTGAAACCATTTGAAAGGTCTTTTTTGGCGGTTTTTCTCTTCTGTTCTCCTTTGAAAGCTGTAAAGAGAAATGAATGAGAGAGCTCGTGTCAGATTTCTTTATTCTGTAGAAAGTATTTATCAGATTAGGTAAATGGAAATTGGTTGAATGGAAAATGAAAATGTAGCATGTTGAAAGCATGAATTTTCTGCTGCTTTTCTAGTGATCACCTAACCTCTCTGAGCTTCAGCTTCCTTTTGTATAAATTGGAGGTAGTAGTTATTCTAATCTTACAGAGTGGTTAAGAAAAGATTGGATGACTTGGCGTACTGCCTAGCACGTTGTGCTCAGTTAAGTGCTGGCTGTAACCTGAGTAGAAGTGATAATTGGTAAGGTGTATGTTCATAGTTTTCTTGATGAACAATTTATTTAATATAATGTGTATCTAGTTCTTGTAGTGTTTATCAGATTAAACTGGCCAAGGGTAGCAATATCTAAAAACATTTGAAGTCAGTGTTGCCATGTGCTCTTTTTACAACTTTTCAGGATCTTAAAGTTAGGGGAACTTGGAAGATTAACTAGTTAAGGAGGTGCAAACTCCAGTCTACAGAGACCACCAGGCATAGTGAAGGAAAGCCAGGTGGGGATTGTTAGGATTTCAAGAGTATCTGTCTACAGTTTCCTTTCAGAACCTCATTGCCAGGACTCTGATTGTTAAAGAGAAACCAGAAATGTGGATTTATTTATTATTAACTCTTCCATTTCTAGATATTGGCTACATTTTTCCTAACACTGTGCAAGCCAAACAAATCTCTGGCTGGCTGACCCCCAATTTTTGCCCTCCCCCTCCATCTGAAAGAGTTCAGGCATCTCATTTTAGAGATTTGGAGCCTGAGATACAGAAAGGCCAGGTGTTTTTGCATCGATTTCTTCCAATAGAAATGTATTATTTCTGTAATAAAAGTTTCATTTGAAAAATGAGCTCCTCTGGTGTGTCCAGTTGTTAAATTACAGGTAATCTTTGGTCAGACCTAATAGCTTGAGTGAAGCGAATTGTGTACAGATGCTATTTCTTAGGAATCTGTAACCAGGGAAGGGCACTGCTAGTTACTGTTTACTGAGTGCTTATTTTGTTCTAGGCATTATGGTAAGTGCTTTAGCTCAGCTCGGCTTCCCTGGTGGCTCAGCTGGTAAAGAATCCACCTGCAATGCAGGAGGCCTGGGATCAATCCCTGGGTTGGGAAGATCCCCTGGAGAAAGGAATGGCTTCCCATTTCAGTATTCTGGCCTGGAGAATTCCATGGACTGTATAGTCCGTGGGGTCACAAAGAGTGGACATGACTTAGTGACTTTCACTTCACTTACCTCAGCTGATGGCCACAGTAGCCCTTGAAGTGTTATAAAGACTACTTTTTACACAGGAAGTTGAGACTAGGACATGCAGAGTATTAAGTACAAAACTCACACTGAAACTCCTGTTTCCAAAATGAATTTGTTTTAACTTGCTGTACTATGCCAGTACTGTAGATGTTTTCAGAATTATTTTCAACTTTTGTCTTACTGGAAAAGTTAAATTTAAACTTTATATGAAAATTGAAAGACCTTATATGTTAACCTTACATAGGATTGTCTTGAGACATCCCTGCAGTCCAATGGTTAGGACTCTGTGCTTCCACTGCAGGAGGCACAGGTTTGATTCCTGGTTAGGGAACTAAGATCTCATATCCTGCATGGTGTGGCCAAAAAGAAGAAGAATTATATAGGATTGTCTTATGTATCTATAACTAGATAGTATAATAGTATTTTATTCTAAGCTTGTGTACACTGAAACTTATGTTTTTAAATGTACATTTGATTCCTTCACTCCCATTTTTTGGTTGAGTACGTAAATGATAATGTTTGCATATTTTTACATCTTCCCCCCATCTAAAGTTCTAATCCTCTGTTTAGGTTGATGCTCCAGTTATTAGAACATCATATCCTGAGTCAGGGCAAATTCTGGATTTTCCCTCTGTAGTATCTCTTCCAGATTTCTTTTTCCTCCATTGCCCCTTTGTTACCTTAGTTTAGGCCCTGTAACTGTCAGTGATTTTCCTGAAGCATAGGTTTGATCACACAGAAACTTGTAGTGACGCTGTTGCTTGCTCAATGAGATTAGAACTCCTTGGCTTGACATCACAGGTTCTGTGCAGTGCCACCTTTCTTTTACAGCTGCATCCTTTCCACTCCCCTTTTATCTCTCTCTGCTTGAGTCAGTTTGTACTGTTAACTGCTTTCTTGAAGGTGCTCCTCCTATTTCCACCTCCTGAGCTTGTTCCTGTTATGCCTTACCCCTGCAGGGTTATCCCTCCATCCCCAATTTCTCTATTAAAAAAAATTACTTGGAAGAAGTTGTTATGAAGATTAAGTGACGTACATGTGAAGTTCCTAAAAAACATCATCTGTGTGTGTGTGTAATGTAAGTATTTGATAAATGGAAACTATTATGATTCAGCTTTCCTCCGACTGCAGATGATCTTTTTCTTAGGATCGTGTTGTCCAGGACCCTGGCCCTTTGCAATTTCTCTTGGGAGTTATTCGCATTCTGAACCTCTTATTTCTGTGCTTAAGGTATTCTTTGAAAGAGATTGGAGATCCTACAGGATCTCTCAGGATAGCTTCAGAAAGGATTAGCTGTCTGTTCCTCTAGGCACTTCTCTGTTCAGAAAGACATGAATAGGAATGGAAAGACTAGGCTTTGGAATTTGGTTTTTGTCAATTCACTGTATTGTCAGTGTAACTATGATTTTTTTTTCCAATTTATAAAAGAGAACAGTAATGCTATGTCAAAGGTCATTGTACCAACCAAATGGGATATTTTAGAAAATGTTTAGTGTTGTCTCAGAGCATGCAACTGCTTGAGAAATATTTGTCTTCTGTTCTTGCTTATCCCAGTAACGTCTCCCTCTAGGACACAGAAACACACATACAAACCTACAGATATAAACGGTGCACACAGTCCCTGCAAAACATGCACATAAACATACGTGCATACTTGCATTCATGCCCAGAAGCATATACACTGGAATCTCTCCCAGTACCTTGATATTTGGAATTCTAGTTCTAGATAAAATTATATGATAGGATCTGGATTTATGCCCTTTGACCTTTCCATAGAAGCACTGATCTTGTACACATAGAGTTGGCCATCTCTCTATTTCTGTTAATCTAGGTTATCAGTTTTGATTTCCAGTGGTAGTTATCTTCTTGGTTTAAATTGTTTACTTTTTGCCAATGACTAAAAGCTATGTTCTATAAAATGCTTACTTGGCTTCCCTTTTTCTTCAGATATTTATGCAGAAGTTACCTTGTGGGTGGAGCCTTCCTTGGCACCCTTCCCTCTGCCATTTCATGTGGTACCTGTTTCTTCTTAATACTAATATACCATTTTATTTATTTGTTATCTGTCCATCTTATTAGCTCAGTGTGGACACGGTTTTTTTGTGTTTTTCGCACTCATGTATCCTTACTATCTTAGTAGGCACTCAGTAAATGAATGTGTGCATTTCAGGAGTGTTTTGTTTATTTTCAATATGATGTCTCTGTTTTAGCACTATGGAGATTTTAAAATTTAGTGCTTTTGGTAACTATACAGGAGACATTTTCTTTTTAAACCTTTGGAGCAACTGACATGGATCAGCTTATAGCAAACATACAAAAAGTTTATTTGCAATTTTATAATTTGTGATGTGGTGTTAGAACCTCTTCTTTGCTCATGCTAAAGTTATACACATTAGTAGATATTTCATTATCTGTTATAAGCTAAGCATGGTGCTAAGAATTGGTTCGGTCATTTTATATTCAGCGAAGAGACATACAGCAGTCTGATTTGCTGGTTCCTTCTTAACTCTACTAACGCAAAATGATGGAGAACTCTGAGGCTCAGTCGTCAAATCTCTTCTCTTTTTTCCATATTTACTGTCTTGTAATCCTGGATAGTCTTATGGTTTGAGAAGTACTGTGTGCTTGCTAATAATTCTCAGGTTCTATCTCTAGCCAGCACTTCCTTGCCTGCTGCACATCTGCACTTGGATATTTAAAGGCGTCTCAGACTTAGCATCCTCTCTTTCCCAACAAGAAGTTCTTTGCTCTGGAAATGGCATCTCTCTTTATCCAGCTGCTCTGGCTGAAACTCTTTAAGAAGTGATCCTTGACCCCCTTTCCTCTTACACCCACCCACATCCAAAATATCAGTAATCCCGTTGGCTTTATCTTCAAATTATATGACCAATTGGTCACTTCTTTGCATGCCAAGACTGCCTGTCTGGTCTACGTTAACTATAATCGAAATTATTACAATAGCCTCCTGTCCAGCTTCCGGCTTCCACCCTTTTCCTTCTGCTGATTCTTTAGAATAAAGTTAGATCATGCCATTCTTTTGCCCATAATCCTTCAATAGCTTCCCATCTCATTCAAGAAAGCCTAAGACTTTCCATTGGCCACAAGACCCTATTTAACCTGCTTCCTTCCACTCCTATCTCATCTCTTAGTGTTTCCTCCTTCTTCCTACCTTGTTTATTGTTTTACAGCCATACTGGCCTCCTTGCTGTTCCTTCATTATGCCAAATTATCCTCTGTCAGGGCCTTTGCATATTTTATTGTTTCTGCTTGTGTCTTTCCCTAGGTATCTGTGTGACTCACCCCTTCATTGACCTCCTTCAGATATCTCCTCGGGTATCTCCATATAAAGGTGTTCNCATTATGCCAAATTATCCTCTGTCAGGGCCTTTGCATATTTTATTGTTTCTGCTTGTGTCTTTCCCTAGGTATCTGTGTGACTCACCCCTTCATTGACCTCCTTCAGATATCTCCTCGGGTATCTCCATATAAAGGTGTTCCTGGATTCCCTGTATAAAATAACATTGCTGTCCTTCCTCTCTCTCCCCTCTGGGCGTGGCACTCCCTAAGTCTCTTCCCCTTATTTTCTTCCATGGCAATAAATATTATATACTTGGTTAAGAGTTTATGATGTTTGTTTCCACTGTCTAGATTGTACAGTGGTTCAATGTGGGCAAAGACCTATATTTTTTATTCATTGTTATATTCCCAGTATTTAGAAAGGTGCCTGGCATCCTGTAGGCACTTAATAAATATTTGTTAAATGAACCAGAACTGGTGCAATACAATATGATCCTTATAGTCAAAGTATAGATACATTGCAGTAGGAAAGAGAGGAAAAGGTGACATGACTACGCAGGAGTTGAGGGAAGATTGTACAAAGATGCCTTAAGCAGAGCTTTGTGGGGAAAAAGATCAGGTGAGAGCATCCCATGCAGTGAAAATAGCGTTGTAAATGTACAGAGGCATGAGAGAATACAGTGTTTTTAAGGAACTAAAAGTGCAGTACTGCTGGAGCATAACTTGTGGGGTTATGATTAAATAGTAGATGGTGCCAGATCATGAAGCATTTTTATGCCAGACTAAGGAATTTTAGATTTTATCCTGCAAGGCGGGCAGTGGTAGGTAGTGTGGAACCACTGAAGGCTTGAGCAGGAGTGCTACGTAACATATTTTAAAAAAGGAACTAGCAAAAGTCTGAAGGATGGGGATCCAATCTAAATGTACCATTTTATTATATACTCTGTATTTGGTGTTATAAGATTTCAGTGATGCAGGGAAACAATTACGATCACATGAATGGACAGACGGCTATTTCATTTTATGGTTGGACAAAACCAGGGATGTGTCTGTCACGTGAAGGTGTTCTTGGCATACTTGCAGCCCATCTGTGAGGGAGAAGAAGCTTTAAATGCCCGGTGGAGAATTAGTTCATCTCTAAAACCCTTGTTTTAAGAGAGAAGGTTTTTTTGTTTTTTGTTTTTAATTTGGTTAACAGTTAATGTTATAAGGCGTGTAGACTAGAAAAGCTCTTAAAGAGCTATTGTTTAGTTGCTAAGCATGTCCTACTCTTTTGCGACCCCATGGACTGAATGTAGCCCACAAACCTCCTTCTGTCCATGGAATTTCCCAGGCAAGAATACTGGAGTGGGTAACCATTTTCTTCTCCAGGGAATCTGCCCGACCAGGAATCAAACTGTCATCTCCTGCATTAGCAGGCCAGTTCTTTACCATTGAGCCACCAGGGAAGCCCTCTTAAAGAGTACCAGTTACGGATTCAACAAGAAATGGTCTTGTTGCAGAGTAAAAGATGTTGTGCTTGAAGGCCAGGCTCCTTTCTTCATAGAGGAACAGTTGTTTTGTCAGTAATATGCCTCCTGATAATTGATTCTTTGTTGAAGGAAATAGCGACACTTCTAAATGTAATCAGATCTATACTGTTTGCTGTGGGGCCAATAATACAACTGCCTTTATAGGACAAGTCCCTACCTTTGTGTATACACAAAATTTTTAAAATGAAGACTAAGCTAAAAACATCTCCTACTTTGATTCAAATGCAGGTAAAAATTATTTCCATTACTTCAGCTATCTTGCTCAAGTGTTGTATCTTAGCAATTTATTGAATGTCTTGAACACTTTAATCTTAATAGAGTTAAAATAGGATGTGTAAATTTAAGGATAAGATGGAGGTACACAAAATAGTGCACATGGTTCAGATACTGATAATTGGGGAGTCCCAAATTCATGGAGACATGATATTGTATTATCAAGTATGTTTTAAAAATCACATTTTTATTCTAAGTTTTCTTTTTGTATTAGGATATAGCTTATTAACAATGTTGTGGTAGTTTTAGGTGAATAGCAAAGGGGCTCAGACATACATATAGATGTATCCATTCTCCCCTGAACCCCCCTTCCCATCCATGCTGGCACATAATATTGAGTATAGTTCCATGTACTATAAATAGGCCCTCGTTGGTTATCCATTTTGAACATAGCAGTGTGTACATGACCTTCCCAAACCTCCCAGCTCTCCTTTCTCCTCAGGCAGCCATAAGTTCATTTTGTAAGTCTGTGAGTCTCTTTCTGTTTTGTAAATAAGTTCATTTGTATCATTTCTTTTTATATTCCAAATATAAGGGATGTCATACGATCCTCCTTTTCTTTCTGACTGACTTCACTCAGTATGACACTGTCTAGGTCCATCCATGTTGCTGCAAATGGCATTATTTCATTCTTTTTAATGGCTGAGTAATATTCCACTGTATATATGTACCACATCTTCTTTATCCATTCCTCTGTTGATGGACATTTAGGTTGCTTCCATGTCTTGACTGTTGTAAACAGTGATGGAATGAACATTGGGATGCGTGTATCCTTTCGGGTCATGCTTTTGTCTGGATATAAGCCCAGGAGTGGGATTGCATATGGTCATATGGTAGCTCTATTTTTAGTTTTTTGAGGAACTTCCCATACTGTTCTCCATAGTAGCTGTAGTCATTTACATTCCCACCAACAGTGTAAGAGGGTTTCCTTCTCTCCGCACCCTCTCTAGCATTTATTGTTTGTGGATTTTTTGCTGATAGCCATTCTGACTGGTGTGAGGTAATACCTCACACCAATTTGCACAAATCAAATGCAAATATTTTATTTGCATTTCTTAATTATTATTTCTTTTAATAACTAGCAATATTGAGCAGCTTTTTATGTGCCTATTGTCCATTTGTATGTCCTCTTTGGAGAAATATATATTCAGGTTTTTAGCCCATTTTTGAGTGGGCTGTTTGTTTTGATACTGTTAAGCATCATAAGCTGTTTGTAAATTTTGGAGACTAATTCCTTATCAATCACATCTTTTGCACGTATTTCTGCCAGTCTGTGGGATGTCTTTTTGCTTTATTGTTGCCTTTGCTGTGCAAAAGCTTTTGAGCTTAAGTAGGTCCCATTTGTTTATTTTTGTTTTTATTTCCATTATTCTGGGAGAGGGATTGAAAAAGATATTGCTGTGATTTATGTCAGAGAGTGTTCTTCCTATGTTTTTCTCAAGGAGTTTTATAGTGTCTATGTAGGTCTTTAATCCATTTTGAGCTTATTTTTGTTCTGGTCCCATCACTTCATGGGAAATAGATGGGGAAACAGTGGAAACAGTGTCACACTTTATTTTTTTG
>SJYV01048032.1:565707-613727 GCA_006410875.1 Neotragus pygmaeus | reverse complement strand
GCAGGGGCACAGGTTCATACCTGGTCAGGGGATTAAGAGTTTATGGAAAAGTGAGGTTATAAATGAATGGACTTAGCAGTAATAAGAGCAATTGATAATAGGACAGATTGGTTGCTGATGAGGTTCTGAATGAACATACTCCAAAGGAAAAGATGGTTCAGAGTATATGGACTAATCAATAGAAATAACTCCAGATAGAAGAAAATAGATAGTAAAATAAAAAGAATGATATATAATGGGCTTCTAGCATAGGTTTGTTTAAAACTAATAATAAATGTTTGTTTATTTATTCTACAAATAAAAGTGATAGGTTCCAACTTTGTCTCCTCTAACAAATAATTCAATATCCACAAATTTGTTAAGATCATTTAAAAAAAAAAGCAGTATTCAAAACTTGTCACATACANCTTCTAGCATAGGTTTGTTTAAAACTAATAATAAATGTTCCAACTTTGTCTCCTCTAACAAATAGTTCAATATCCACAAATTTGTTAAGATCATTTTTTAAAAAAAGCAATATTCAAAACTTGTCACATACAGAATTTATTTCTATAATTCAGTATAATTAGCTACCAAATTATTTAATCACTATATTGATGATATTGTCCTGATCTGTTTGAGTTTTATTTAATTTGATCTGGTAATTTCAGTTTAACACAATCAAGAGTCTGTTATCAAAATAATTAATGGTTAAATTTTTCAATAAAAATTGTAACTAGTTTAAAATTCATAGCTGAATAAGCATTTTATTATAAAACATATCAATTCTGCAATTAATTTCCTTTTTAGTCACACATATGTTTTATTACTATGCATAGATTAGAGGGGATATTCTTCTAATTAATAATGAAAGTATGATAATAATTTTAAAAACAATGCATATTTTTATAAAGATAAATTTTTAATTCTAAAAAAAGATCCTTTATAACCCTATATACTCATTCCTTATTAAATACAGTTAAAATAAAAACAAAAATTCAGACAGAAACTGTACATCTAAGTTGGATCTGCCCCTTCTTCTCTTACCAGCAATGGAAAAATAAGCAGCTTGAGCAACTTTGTAGAAAGGATGAAACTGACCTCAAGGTCAAAGACAAATAGCAGAAAAGGTCATATTTTATTATGGCACTAACACAAATAGAAGAGAAAGCAAACATCTCTGTCCCTGCTTTCATAGTACACAGGAATAAAAGCAACAGCTGGCTTTGTCTTACTGAAGCCATCTGTCATCAACACAACTGCTCAACTTCAGCTTAGAGAGAATGCTGTTTAATAAACTGAATGGAAGGTGTAGGCAACAAAACCAGCAAACTTGACACCCCAAATGCGTCTGGCATGCTGATTATTTCAGGTTGAAAACAATCAAGGCCCCAAAAAGTCAAGAAACATAGTTACTTTCCCCCTAACTTCCTTAAAAGAATTTAGGTAGAGGGGCTGTTTCTAGAACGGAGCTATCACCAGCAATATCTGCAAAGAACATGGGTTAACTGTGGTGGGAGATGGAGAAGGCACCCCACTCCAGTACTCTTGCCTGGAAAATCCCATGGATGGAGGAGCCTGGTGGGCTACAGTCCATGGGGTTGCTAAGAGTTGGACACGACTGAGCGACTTCACTTTCACTTTTCACTCTCACGCATTGGAAAAGGAAATGGCAACCCACTCCAGTGTTCTTGCCTGGAGAATCCCAGGGACGGAGGAGCCTGGTGGGCTGCTGTCTATGGGATTGCACAGAGTCGGACACGACTGAAGCGACTCAGCAGCAGCAGCAGCAGCAGCAGCAGCAGTGGTGGGAGAAGCTCAGAGGGAGGTAATGATTAGAGTCCACTCTGTGTCCCACTGTCCCTGCAGGGCTTAGCAGACATTTACTTACCAAACATCTGCTTTAATATTCATTCATTTATTTATTTGGCAGTGCCAGGTCTTAGTTGCAGTATGTGAGACCATTAGTTGTAGCGTGGGAGCTCTTAAATTGTGGCATGTGGATCTGATTCCTTGACTTGGGATCAAATCCAGGCCCCCTGCATTGGGAGAACAGAGTCCTAGCCACTGGACCACCAGGGAAGCTCTTACTGTTCCCTTGTGAATTGCCATGCGCTCCTTTGAAGTCCCCAACTGCGATACCCAAGTCCTCTTGTCTTTAACTGAAGATGCTATTTAAGGTGACGGTTTTAGCCATTTTGTTGAGTTACTCAGTTCTTTTGGGTTTCTCCTATATGTATAGTTGCTATTGAACTTGTTTGATTTTCTCCTGTTGATCAGTCTCATGTCAAAGTCACACGGAGAAGAGATTTCTAATTTCTCTCTCTTTTTTTTAAAGTGCATGATTATTGCACTATATGATAAGGGTATGTTTCTTTTTTTTTTAATTTGGCAATCGATATTTTTCTTTTTTAAATATAAATTTATTTATTTTAATTGGAGGCTACTTACTTTACAATATTGTATTGGTTTTGCCATACATCGACATGAATCTGCCACGGGTCTACACGTGCTCCCCATCCTAAACCCCCTCCTACCTCCCTCCCAATACCATCCCTCTGGGTCATCAGATATCCCCAAACTGGAATATATTCAGTACTTTTGCATGAGGGACAACAGACTTCATCCTCTAAAGACTCTGAGTTTTGCAGCTGTCCTTATTATTTCTTTTTCCTGACATGTTGTTGTCTCACCATGTTTGCTCCAAATCAATTGGCTGTTAAGGTACACAAGCTATTAGACTCATAGCAACTTAGGGATATAAGTTAAACACAGGTTTTGCAAAAATGTGGTTTGGAATGTGCTGTTGTTTCTAAGTTTACTTAAGTCTAACAATAATAGCCTGAAATCAGAGCTATATTTATTTGTTTACTTGTTTTCTCCTCAGTTTTATCAATCATTGAATGTTTAAGATCATTTTTTTTTGTTTACCTCTAGAGTCTACCACTAATCAATCTATATTCTATTTCCAGAATAAAATTATAAAACTTGACAAAAAAGTTCTGCCCTAAACACATCAGGACTTTGGTCAATTAACACCACTTGACTGAATATAATCCATCTCATTCTCCAAGGCTCAATTCAAAACTGTATCTTCTTTAATTCTCCAATAAGAACTTTACTTACTTGTCAGCAGTGGCAATTTCATCCTCTTTTTTCTTAGTAGTAGTTCACTCAGTTTTCACTTCTGTATTCCTCTCCAGTGCCATCACAGTGTTTTATACTTAAAAGCTGAATAAATATTGACACTTCCTGAATAAGTTCATAAAATGAAAAAAATAGAAAGTAATTATATTCAAACAGGTCTATATTATAGTTTTCACAAATAATATGTTGATTTTTATGAAGGCCATATCCATTTTTTATAACAAAACATTGAATATATGATAACTATGAGCTTTCAAAAATGATATCTAGGAGGTTAACTTTGTAATTTAAAATCTAATACGTAGAAATTTTACGCAGATAACATATACAAAGGTCCTCTGCAACTGCTAAGAAGAATGGAAAAAGTCATAGTTTTATTCTTATTTCATTTAAGAATATATATCAGCACTTAGACAACTTATTTCACCCAATATTTTATTTTTTATAAATTGAAACTTCCACAGCTGTCATATAATAGCAACTTATGTTGAGATGTAGAGTCTAAAGCTTTTATAATTGTTTCATAAAAACATAATTAATAAACTAAACTCTTTTTCAAATGTTTATTTATTTATTTTTTGCCTAGTTACAATTTATTGCTAAGATAAAATTAAAGTTCAAGATTTCTGGGAGAAATATTGATAACTTCAGATATGCAGATGACACAATTATTGCAGAAAGTAAAGAACTAAAGACTCTCTTGATGAAAGTGAAAGAAGAGAGTGAAAAAGTTGGCTTAATACTCATTATTCAGAAAACTAAGATCATGGCATCTGGTCCCATCACTTCAGGGCAAATAGATGGGGAAACAGTGGAAACAGTGATAAACTTTATTTTGGGGGGGCTCCAAAATCACTGCAGATGGTGACTGCAGCCATGAAATTTAAAGATACTTGCTCCTTGGAAGAAAAGTTATGACCAACCTAAATGCATATTAAAAAGCAGAGACATTACTTTGTTAACAAAGGTCCATTAAGTCAAAGCTATGTTTTTTCCAGTAGTCATGTATGGATGTGAGAGTTGGACTATAAAGAAAGCTGAGTGCCAAAGAATTGATGCTGTGGTGTGGGGTCCATCCTAAAGGAAATTCTCCAGTTGGACTGGAGAGCCAACCAGTCCATCCTAAAGGAAATAAGTCCTGAATATTTATTAGAAGGACTGATGCTGAAACTGAAACTCCAATACTTTGGCCACCTGATGTGAAGGAAACCCTGATGCTGGGAAAGACTGAAGGCAGGAGGAATAGGGGATGACAGAGAATGAGATGGTTGGATGGCATCACCTACTCAATGGACATGATTTTGAGTGAGTTCCAGGAGTTGGTGATGGACAGGGAAGCCTAGTGTGCTGCAGTCCATGGGTGGCAAATAGTCGGACATGACTGAGTGACTGAACAGAACTGATAAATGAAAGTTAATCATTCTCCATAATTTTATCATTTTAAAAACATGACTCAAGTGGTGAACTATTTCCTCATTGGAATATTAATGTACAGATGTTCTATTTTATAATTTATTTATTTGTTCCATAAATATTTAATCTGCTGTTATGTGTCAGGCACTTCAAGTATCTTTCTATCTTAGAGAGGGGTCCTCTTCTTGTTCTGGACTTCTGTTTTAAAATTGAATAAATGACACAGCAACAACCTTAACTTCATAGAAAACCTTGACATATGTGTTGGCTTCTGCTCTTGAGTCTGCATCTTTTTCTGATTATTGTACTTACTTTTCCAAACCAGCCCACTTAAACCAAAGGTCAAACCAGTAACAGCCACCCCTAAATAAGACTTCAGAATCAGGTCTTACTTGCTCAGCAGGGCCTGGAGGTGAGCAGAATTTCTTAAGTGTAGAAGTGGGTTTTCTCATACATTGCCCTCCAAAAGTTTATGATTTTTCTGAAGTACATAACACATTATCCAAAGCCTTCTTTGTGTGTCCAGAGGTAGAATTTAATTTTACTCACTGTTTATTTTCAAATAATAAGTTGATTTCATATATTTTTTNTACAATTTATTGCTAAGATAAAATTAAAGTTCAAGATTTCTGGGAGAAATATTGATAACTTCAGATATGCAGATGACACAATTATTGCAGAAAGTAAAGAACTAAAGACTCTCTTGATGAAAGTGAAAGAAGAGAGTGAAAAAGTTGGCTTAATACTCATTATTCAGAAAACTAAGATCATGGCATCTGGTCCCATCACTTCAGGGCAAATAGATGGGGAAACAGTGGAAACAGTGATAAACTTTATTTTGGGGGGGCTCCAAAATCACTGCAGATGGTGACTGCAGCCATGAAATTTAAAGATACTTGCTCCTTGGAAGAAAAGTTATGACCAACCTAAATGCATATTAAAAAGCAGAGACATTACTTTGTTAACAAAGGTCCATTAAGTCAAAGCTATGTTTTTTCCAGTAGTCATGTATGGATGTGAGAGTTGGACTATAAAGAAAGCTGAGTGCCAAAGAATTGATGCTGTGGTGTGGGGTCCATCCTAAAGGAAATTCTCCAGTTGGACTGGAGATCCAACCAGTCCATCCTAAAGGAAATAAGTCCTGAATATTTATTAGAAGGACTGATGCTGAAACTGAAACTCCAATACTTTGGCCACCTGATGTGAAGGAAACCCTGATGCTGGGAAAGACTGAAGGCAGGAGGAATAGGGGATGACAGAGAATGAGATGGTTGGATGGCATCACCTACTCAATGGACATGATTTTGAGTGAGTTCCAGGAGTTGGTGATGGACAGGGAAGCCTAGTGTGCTGCAGTCCATGGGTGGCAAATAGTCGGACATGACTGAGTGACTGAACAGAACTGATAAATGAAAGTTAATCATTCTCCATAATTTTATCATTTTAAAAACATGACTCAAGTGGTGAACTATTTCCTCATTGGAATATTAATGTACAGATGTTCTATTTTATAATTTATTTATTTGTTCCATAAATATTTAATCTGCTGTTATGTGTCAGGCACTTCAAGTATCTTTCTATCTTAGAGAGGGGTCCTCTTCTTGTTCTGGACGTCTGTTTTAAAATTGAATAAATGACACAGCAACAACCTTAACTTCATAGAAAACCTTGATATATGTGTTGGCTTCTGCTCTTGAGTCTGCATCTTTTTCTGATTATTGTACTTACTTTTCCAAACCAGCCCACTTAAACCAAAGGTCAAACCAGTAACAGCCACCCCTAAATAAAACTTCAGAATCAGGTCTTACTTGCTCAGCAGGGCCTGGAGGTGAGCAGAATTTCTTAAGTGTAGAAGTGGGCTTTCTCATACATTGCCCTTCAAAAGTTTATGATTTTTCTGAAGTACATAACACATTATCCAAAGCCTTCTTTGTGTGTCCAGAGGTAGAATTTAATTTTACTCACTGTTTATTTTCAAATAATAAGTTGATTTCATATATTTTTTCCTAAGTCACTTTCCAAGTAGAATTCTTAACATGTTGGAAACTAAACTCTATTTTCCAAGTGAAATTCTCAACAGGTTGGAAACTAAATTCTATTTTCTAAGATATTTTTCAATACTTCATTTTTAAAAAATTGAAATTATTTCCTAAGATTTAATTTCAGTTCTATGTATCTTCAAAATACACTAGGGCTAATATTTTCCTTTCAGTTTTGCTCTGGTCAAAGGTGGGGAAAAAACATATTTTTAAATTCTTCATTAAAGAAACCAGATAATAAACCATGCTTTTTATATCTTGGAGAAATATTTATATCATAAAAATTATTCATCACTAGAAAAATTTGAAAATTTCCATTTAGCTTAGTTTTGAAATTATTTCCTTTTTTTCCTCATTAATTCCTCTTTTATTGTTCCTGTCGTAGTCTCTATTTGATATTATCACTTTTGCCAGTTTATATTTTTAAGTATAAAGTTTTTCCATTTCCAGTTGGAAATTCACTGAGAATATATAACCAACCCTTCTCTAGTTTTTGTTTTATTTAATGACAAATCATACCTTGTCTTTGATTAATTAAACTATACTTTGTCTATTTGAAAATTCAAAAACTTGATTTGCTTTGCTTTCAGTTTCATTTAGTTTTGTTCTCAATATATTTCCTCTTTTTGGATTTCTTTAGTTGGAGACTTTGAGGTAGTATATTCTGTTTGCTTTACAAATATAGACATTTGGGTCAATTCATTAACCCTTAAGGAAGGGCTAGAGACAAAACATCTTTTGGGAAGGGGTATATTTTTATTTTTATTTTTTTTTGTCCTTTCTTTTCCAACTTTTAATGTAAAAATTGTCACACATACATAAAAGTTGAAAGAATTGTATAGTGAATATTTATATGCCCATCTCCTAGATTTGACAACAAATACCTCATTACATCTGCTTCATTAGCTCTCTATTCATCTATTCATTCTCTATCAACTCTATCAATCCAATTTATTTTTTAATGTATGTCAAAGTTGCAGACATTAGTAAATTCCACCTCTAAATATTTTAGTAAACATTTCACTAACCAGAATACAGTAGTTACTTTTGTGTTTGCCTTGAGATAAATATATGTATAAAGAAATACATAAATCTTAAATATATCAAACACTGAGTCCTGACAAATGTATATACCTACAAAAATCCTATCTTAACAAAATACAGAGCATCGCTATCACCCTTGAAAAAGTTTCCGCATGTTCCTTCTCCATTGAATTCCAGCCCATTGGCCAGAGACATAGCCTTTGCTATCTTTTTTTTTTTTTTTCATCAATAGATTTGTATTTATGGTTGTAAGAAATCTTTTAACATGCTTTACTTTTAATCACAGTATTATTTGAGAAGATGTTAAAGTTAGTTAAATTTCACTAATAATAGTATTATAATATCTTATTGTCTAAAAGTATTTCAAATGTCCTATGACATCTGATTTGACCCTCTAGCAACCTTATTTTGGGCTTCCCCAATGGCTCAGTAGTAAAGAATCCACCTAGGAGCTGCAGGAGACATGGATTAAATCCCTGGGTTGGGAAGATTCCCTGAAGAAGAAGATGGCAATCCACTCCAGTATTCTTCCTTGGAGAATCCCATGGACAGAGGAGCCTGGAGAGCTACAGTCCGTAGGTTTGCAGAGTCACACACAACTGAAGCAACTTTATTGCATACAACCTTATTTTAGAGATGAATAATCTTAGGCTGTTAGAGGTGAAAAACTCACTTCAGTGCACTTAAAACTCAGTCCTAGGTTTACAAACACCAGAGCTAATACTTTTCCCCATTATTTTGTAGTGCATTCTTGTTCTGCTGCCATTGTACTGTAGAATGAGAATGCACAGATTGGCCATAAAGTCTGGAAACAGATATAATGTTTAATTGTTTTAAACAGAATGAAACTACTTATTTTGCCTCTGGCAAGAAATGAAGCTTTACTCAATGAAAGTGGGAGGCACATCACATGAGGCAGTACATCACAGATGCACTTGCATGATTTAGGAAAATGTTCTTTGCTCACTATAATTTACACAGCATCTTGAACTGTTTATCACTAGTAATAACAAACCAATGAGCATTCAATGTGACATTACTGAACACTGCAATGTACCATCAATAATTTTATATATATTTCCATTTTTTTCCAAATTTCATAGAAACCCTGTAGCACTTAGAATTCTGCCTATAAAGAGTATACTAAAGGAAGCATTTCTTGCTAGAATATGAATAATGTTTACTAATGGTTCTTACCAATTAAAAGAAAATGATTGTGCTTTATTACCATCAAGCTGTTTTCCTGTGTCCGTCCATTCAACCTACTAACTGATCAGAGTATATTTTCCTCTATTGTTTACATGACCTTCAGTATTCCAGAAATGAAGTGCTAAACAATTTCTATCTTTCTGTTTTATAATTTAGTTATCTCTTACAACTTGATTTCTATGGTGTTTAAAACAAAACCATAGGAACAAATTGTAAAGTTATAATTTACATTTTCACCATTTTAATGTTGAGGGGTTGTTGCCTGGTCACTAAGTTGTATCTGACTCTTTTGCAACCCCATGGACTGTAGTTCGCCAGGCTCCTCTGTCCATGGGATTTCCCAGGCAAGAATATGGAGTGAGTTACCATTTCCTTCTCTAGGGGATCTTCCCAAACTCACATTTCTTGCACTGGCAGGCAGATTCTTTATTGCTGAGCTGCCTGGGAAGCCCTACAGATCGACAAGCTCTGTAATTTTCCAGCCTTAAGATGGAAGAAAGAGCCTGGAGTCAGGGGCAGAGGCATCAAGGGTTTAGTGGACACAGGGTCTTATATGTCTGAAGCAAGGTCCTGGAGTTTCACCCTACCTTGTGTAACAGATGGACAGATGGCAGGACATGGCAGCAATCTATGGAGGCAAAGAAAGGGGAAATTATTAGTTATAAAGGAAGAATTAACATCAAGTTTCTGCCAGGGAAACCAGCAAAGAAGCACAATTTTCACTACCTCTTTGATAAGCTATCATAGTGAAGATGTTTTGATCTAAAGATTAGAACAGTCACTAGTTGGAGCTGGGAGCAACTGTGTAGACATTTACTAATTAGACTTTACAATGAAAAGGGAAGATAAGTCATGTAAGTAGGAGGTAGGTGAGGTAGCAACTAGACAAGCAGGAGGGAATGAACTGAGAGCAAGAGAACAACCATCTTTAATGGCCTGATTATAAAGGGAGAAATAAATTTTCCTCTATCCTTCTTGTTGGAAGAAACTGACATTAAATTAAATTAACATGAGATATATTAGCAGGAGAAAATCAAGCAAAATTTAATAGCACATATTCATGGGAGATACCCAGAAAAACTGAGTCACTGGCCAAAGTAGCCAAAGCCCTCTCCTTAAGTACCATCTTCAGCTAAAGACAAAAGAGAATGTTGAGGTTAGAGGGGGTCAGTTATGGGAGGTTATCAAGAAAAGCACAGTAAACAAGAGTGAACTATGATGTGGATTTGTCCTTGCTTCTCTACTGATGTGTTTCTAGATGTGTTTCAAGATGATTTTTGTCATCTTCTTTCAGATATAGAGAAGGAAACACCTTTACAAATGGCAACATCCTCACAAATAAAATGTGTCTTACAAAATGGCAACTCCTAATTGGTTTTCAGAGCCCTTCCTATATCTGCTGTTTCTCAGAAAAGAAAGATAAGAGGAAGAGTTATTTAATATGCCAGAGAGATATATTTTAGCATGGGAAATTCTGCTCTCATATCCCATAAATTCCATTGTGTCATTCAATCTATTTCTTTTTAGTTTTCATAAACTAAGTTCCTATATTCAATAATTACACAACCATATACATTTAAGCATATCCATCAAATAACCCATGTGTATCCTTTTCTTTTTAGTGTGTATTTTTAGAAATTTTTAACTGAGCTTTATTCAACTATTTTATAAGATTAATAAATTCATAATAAATTTGTATTATTATTTTTATGAAAGTTTGGTTTTGATGTAAGCTTTATAATGCTTTGTTTGACTTTTCTAAAATTGTATTTCTTCTTCAGATTGTAGACCAAATATGGTGTTAAAGAGAAATTCTAAATGCAATGAATTAGAATATAATTTCAATTTAGGATTTTTTTCTTTATTTAGGCCTAGAAAAATAAAAATTAGGTAAAAATAAATGTTAAATTTACCCTAAAATAAATTTAGTATTCTGTTTTTCATTCAATATAGGATATAAATGATATGATAACCTCTTACTAAGAATCTGATTGTTTCTACTTAAACAGAGCATTGAACAAACGTGAATTTCTCTGCTTCTTCAAGAAACATCACTAAAATGAGAATGAAGGAATTACATCATGTAAACATTCATGAAAAAAATTGAAGAAATGGAGAAAACAGATTAAAAAAAAATTAAAAAATTTTGGAAGATGCAAATTTTTGAAAAAGTAAAGTAGTGATGCCAAAAACTTGGCCTCTGTGCACCAGAGATGACTCAAATTTTGGAAACAGACTGTGGGGGGAAATAGAAAAGAATAGCTTTATTGTTTTGCCAGGCAAGTAGGGACACCGTGAACTAATGGCATCAAAACTCTGTGTCCCAATCCACAGGGATTTGTTGAGAAGTTTTATAACAGTGTTTCAGTGTGAGATTGCTGATAAGGATTTGAATGTGTCCAGGCCCTGCACTCAATACGCCAGCAAATTTGGAAAACTCAGCAGTGGCCGCAGGACTGGAAAAGGTCAGTTTTTACTTCAATCCCTAAGAAAGGTAGTGCCAAGGAATCAGCAAACTAAAATGGACTGGAATGAGTGAATTTAACTCAGGTGACCATTATATTTACTACTGCAGGCAGGAATCCCTTAGGAGAAATGGAGTAGCCATCATGGTCAACAAAAGAGTCCAAAATGCAGTATTTGGATGCAACTTCAAAAACNGAGTTTTGAACTGACTAAAGTGTGCTGGTTTTGTTGCTGAGTCGTGTCCAAGTCTTGCAGCCCCATGGCTTGTAGCCTGCCAGGTTCCTCTGTCCATGGGATTCTCCAGGCAAGAATACTGGAGTGGGTTGCCATTTCCTTCTCCAGGGGATCTTCCTGACCCAGGAAATGAACCTGGGTCTCCCACATTGCAGGCCGATTCTTTACTGGCTGAGCTACAAGGGACTAAAGGGAAAGAAGGTTAAAAGCACAGTTACAAAATAGTGGCCAATAAGGCAAAGTACATTTTCTCTAAAAAATAAGTAACAGGTCATAAATCAAGATCCTGTAATCTTGAATGGAAAACATTTTGTATATACAATCCCAACTGTCTCTGTAAATATATTGCTGTAAAATGAGTCAGAAAGTAGGACATTATAAAATGGTTTATTGATTTCTATACAAATCTGACCAAGAATTAACACTAAATAAATCATAGCTTTGGCTATCAATGTCATAAGAACAAATATGCAACAACCAGAGGCTCATTATTCAAGTGACGTTCACAGAAACCCTACTCTAGTTACATGGTTTACACTCTTTGCCATCTACACACTCAGATACACAAACATATGCATGAAGACTTGGGGCAAACAATCATCATGAACAAATATTTGCAAAGAATTAAGATAGTCTTATTCTAAATATTGAGGGAAAAATTGCAATGTTTAATCAAATCTGAAATAGGGCCCACGTAGGATAGGATAAGGAGAAGGCAATGACAGCCCACTCCAGTACTTTTGCCTGGAAAATTCCATGTATGGAGGAACCTGGTAGGCTGCAGTCCATGGGGTTGCTAGAGTAAGACACGTTTGAACGACTTCACTTTCACTTTTCCCNCCCACGTAGGATAGGATAAGGAGAAGGCAATGACAGCCCACTCCAGTACTTTTGCCTGGAAAATTCCATGTATGGAGGAACCTGGTAGGCTGCAGTCCATGGGGTTGCTAGAGTAAGACACGTTTGAACGACTTCACTTTCACTTTTCCCTTTCATGCATTGGAGAAGGAAATGAAAACCCACTCCAGTGTTCTTGTCTGGAGAATCCAAGGGACGGGGGCTGCCCTCTATGGAGTCGCACAGAGTCAGACACGACTGAAGCGACTTAGCAGCAGTAGCAGCAGCAGGATAGGATAAAGAAAGATAATTGAAATAATAAAAATAAAATTATAGAAATAATAAAATAATAGATTCAATTCCCTGCCCCTCATCTGAAATTTCCTTAAACTATGGGAAAGATTAATAAGTTGTGCCTTTCTCTTTGTATCTTTCTTTTAGGTAGAAATACACATGAGTCTGCTTAAGTAAGATTAGATTGTATTTAAACTTGTCCTTTCAACAATTTACAAAATGGAGATCCAAGCACTAAACTGAGCCAGGCATTCTGAATACCAGAATAGTAAGGAATTGTGGGAGGGATTGGGGGCAGGAGGAGAAGGGGACGACCGAGGATGAGATGGCTGGATGGCATCACTGACTCGATGGACGTGAGTTTGAGTGAACTCTGGGAGTTGGTGATGGACAAGGAGGCCTGGTGTGCTGTGATTCATGGGATCACAGAGTCAGATGCGACTGAGCAACTGAACTGAACTGAAGCACAGAGTAGTCATTATTTTATCACCATCCATCCAGCTTCCTTGCAGTTGATTAAGATAGGAATTAATCAATAACTTGCCCAAGATAAGGTTAACATTAGAAGTAAAATATCTGCGGCAAGTTTAAGTTTATCCTGTTTACAAGCACTTCAATCTCCTGTAGGGTTAGGCAAGGGACTACTTACTGCACGGATATTTCTAGAGTCAGAGTGCTAGGATAAAACTCAGCTCTGTCTTTTGCTGTGCAGGTCACTTTGAGTAAGTTAACTAACTGCTTTAAGTCTTTGTTTTTTGTTTCCTAACCTATAAAATATGAGTACTGTATAAAATTTATCCTTTTTTAAAAAAAATTGAAGTGAAATAGATTAAAGTTCCATCAAGTGAATGGTATTACTGTCACAAAATCAATGAATCTTCAGACTTTGAGAGCTGATTGGATATGTGGAGATAAGAAAAATCAATTGCATCTTCTATTTTTTTGAATGGATAACTTGATTGCATAACTATCAATAGGTGAACCTTTCATAAAGTTAAGAATACAGAGAAGATGAGTATCTCGTGGATATGGATTAGGAAGGAGTGGAGAAGAGAAAAACGATTCTAGTTTTAGGCATTTTGTGCTTTTAAAATGCTTGTTTATGAGAGATGCCTCTTACTGCTCATTCCATTCTTATTCCTTCCTAAGGAAAACTGCATTCAACATAGACCACTTGACTTGATGCCTTGTCTATTCCTTACTGAAGACTCATAGACCCAGCTGAAAAAGTGAACTTAGAAAGTTAGACTTCTCTTTCAAAAATTAGGGATGAAGTCATTAGGTTAAGGAAACTGTGATGAAAGAATATGTAGCTTTAGTTGCTAAGATGATCATCTGAAGCCATATAGAAAGAGAAGATGATGGAGTAGATAATGAGAGAATAGATGATAGTGATGATAGATAAATAGGTAGATAGACAGATAGGCAGACATATGGACTGTAGGTATAGGTAAATAAAGAGAAAGGCAGACAGACAGACTGTTGTTTAGTTGCTAAGTCACATCTGACTCTTTGAGCCCACTAGGCTCCTCTGCCCATGGGATTTCCCAGGCAAGAATATGGGAGTGGGTTGCCATTTCCTTCTCCAGGGGATTTCCACCTGGGATCAAACCCCCCTCTCCTGCATTGGCAGGTTGGCCCACTGAGCCAACAGGGAAGCCCAAACAGACCAGCTTCCATTTATTAACTGCTGACTTCTAAATTTCCAGATTCTTAGTGAGGCCTAACCTCACTTACATTTGTATGCTTATTTACTAGTACTCTAAGTCTTTCTTGCAACCAAATGTCCATTGACTAGGATACTGTGGGTGGAATCATCTACCTAGTTAGTATTTTCAGTAATCCCCAAAGACCTTTAAAACTGTCAGTAAACTACACATAGTAAGTTAAAAAATAAATCACAATTTATTTTTAGAAGCTCAGAGTGAAGATATTGTGGAATAGTTGATATCACAATCATGTACTTTGAACTCCATGATATATGCTCCTCATTTCAGAGTTGGTCTGACATAGAAGACCATGATTATTTCATGGATTATGAAATTATATGTCACTTAATCTAATCCTCCTCCCAGAAACCAAGAAAATATATCACTAAACAGCCATTTTTGCTTTTCTGCTGCAAGGCCTTCTAACGTAATGTCATATGAAGTTTCATAAAGAAAATATATCAAGGGATATAAAATACAATATGTTAAGAAACCAACATAACACTTTTATATTTTTCAAAGTTCCATATTTAGAATTCCACATGCCAATTATTCTTTTAGGAAAGGTATAAGACATGAAGCTTCCTATTAAAAGTCTTGGGAGTTCCCTGACCATCTACTGGTTAGAACTCAGCACTTCCGATGCAGGGGACATGGGTTTGATCCCTGGGCAGGGAACTAAGATCTCACATGTCACAGGGAATCAAAAAAGAAAAAAAAAAAAAAGAATTTAGTTACATCCTCAGTCCCATACCTCTATGGTTCTTGGTGGTGACTGATAGTTTCAAATACATTATTAAGTAATTTTTAAGGCAGGCACTCTATCTTATTATCTATCTCTACTGCAGGACAACTGGCATAGTACTTAGCCATGATAGGGATAACTTAACATCATTAATTTATTTATTACCAAAATAATTTATTTATTTGTATTAATTAACATCATTAATTTATTTATTACCAAAATATATGGAAGATGGCACTCTCTGTGTATATAAGGTTATGGATACTATGTATATAAGGTTATGGATACTATGTATATAAGGTTATGGATACTAATCTATTATCTAAAAGTTAATTTGCTTTTAAAAAATCACATTTGCAATTCAGAATACAAATAACCTATAATGTACATCATCAGTTCACTGATTCGGTGCTATTTTTAAGAAAATAGATGTTCTGCCAGTAACAATAAAATGATGCCTATTCAAAATTATAGTCCTTAATGCGTCCTTATTACGCATTATCAAAAGTTGCAAGTTTTAGCCAGTAAACAGTATATCTGAGATTTTTAAATCTCAGAGGAAAATATAAATCCAAAAAAGAAATACTACAATTAAATCCATATAGTATAATTACCACTAATCCAGAATTTGAAAAGTTCTATGCCCATGGGGCTTATCTCTCAAGGTTTGGCCTCTGGTACATGGGAAATATGCAACAGCTTCTGTGCATGGACTTGTAGATACGATTTTAGAGAAATAGTTATTTTGAAATATCTTGTTGATTTATTATTGGTAAGCAAATTCCTCTGTTAGCTATGCAACTAAATATGACCTAATGTCATTTTTGTAAGGAAAAAGGCCATTGAGAGTTGAAGGGGGAACATGATTCGTGTTGATTTTTTTTCAATCAATTTTTATTGGAGTTCGGTTGCTTTACAGAGTTGCATTAGTTTCTGCTGTACAGCAAAGTGAATCATCTCCACATACGCATATATTTCCTCTTTTTTGGATTTCCTTCACACTTAGCTTACCACAGAGCATTGAGTAGAGTTCCCTATGTTACACAGTATGTTCTCGTTAGTTGTCTATTTTATACGTAGTATCAAAAATATATGAGAAAGAAATGGCAACCCACTCCAGTCCTTGCCTGGAGAATCCCAGGGACAGAAGAGCCTGGCGGGCTGGCAAGACAGACATGACTGAGCATGCACACGCATCAATTATTTATATCCAACCTAGGAATTCATCCCACCCTCCTCCTCCTTTCCCTATGACTGACCCATCTTGCGGGTAGGAAGAATCGTTCATTGGGATTAGAAAATTCTGTGTATTTATCTCCTTTACTTGGGCTTCCTTGATGGCTCAGACAGTAAAGAATCTGCCTGCAATGCGGGAGACCTGGGTTCGATCCCTGGGTTGGGAAGATCCCCTGGAGGAGGGCATAGAAACCCACTCCAGTATTCTTGCCTGGAGAATCTCCATGAACAGAGGAGCCTGGCAGGCTACATAGTCCATGGGGTTGCAAAGAGTCAGATACGACTGAGCAACTAAGCACAACACAGCACATCTCCTTTACTTATCAAAGAATGTCTGCAAAAGAAGACATAGAAAGGTAGAGTTGCTCTAGTCCAGGAATATTTTTGGAATTAAGCATGGACTTAATTTCTTCCTTCAAGACAAAGAGTGTCAATTCCTCAACACAGAACACTCATATCTCTTGGCCCTGATAAGGCCCCCATCACTCTGACTTCCTGAGATTGGGCTAGGTTAAATCCCTGGATAAATAGGGGCAGAAAGGATTTTTAAACAACATTTCCTTCTCTCCTAAATGGCCACTTTTAGAAGAACAACAATGTAACCTTCTTTTTCTAGTTTATTTTAGTTGGTCTTACAAGGAATTTGGAAATTCCCTGGTGGTTCAGTACTAAAGAATCCGCCTGCCAAGAGACTTGGGGTTGATCCCTGGGTCAGAAGGATCTTCTGGAGAAAGAAATGGCAACCCACTTCCAGTATTCTTGTCTGGGAAATCTTGTGGAGAGAGAGCCTGGAGGGCTACAGTCCATGGGGTCACAAAAGAGTGTGACGTGACTTAGCAACAAAACAACAACAACAACATGAAAGTAGTAAAGAATTTATTGGCAAAGTAAAGACAACTCATTTTATATTTTATTTATTTCTCTTTCTGAAACTTTCAGAGTTTGAAACAAGATACGTTAAACTGGCTGAAATTTAAGAATACAACCATATGATAGTCAGTACAATAAACACTATCAAGAGATATTTTATTTGCTATTTTGATTGCACCTAACAGCAATATGTAACTTTAAACTAAGACAGGTGCAAATCTAGATGTACCTAATTTTCCCTCTGAGCATTATGAAGCAATTATTTATGTGATGACAAGAATACCAGGCTTAGATTTCATGATTCAAACAAGCTACACATTTTCAAGTCATTTATCACTTAGCTCCTTAAAGACAACAACAAAACATTTGAAACAGAATCATTATCAGTTCAAACTTAATGATCCTAATCGTGAATCATGTTTTCTCACGAAACAGATATTTTATTATTCTACATTTAACGGATAAGTGCCTGAAGGAAACTAGGAATAAAATAAATCAACACCCAACATTTATTTCTTATAGCTTTCTCTCCCTTCAGATTTAGAAAAGCAGTTTAAGTCTTTCCACATTAAGAAATTTAGAAATGAACTGACTGTAGGTAGGAGTGAGAGGAAGGCTGGCTTCTTATTTAATGAGATGAATGAGCTGATTTCCTCCTGTCTCAGATGTGCAGCCATGAGGAACAATTGGGAGTGCTGAGCTGGGATGCTATACAGAAGAGAAACAGGCAGAGTTCAGATTCTTGAATCCTTGACTCCTTTTGATGTGCACAGCCATGACCACACATAACCACCTGCCTATATACTGCATCCAAACAGGAGAGATTAGTTATCCATTGCTTGAAGGTGGATACCTACAAGAAAGGGAGGATTTCTAGACTTATTTGGAACATAAACGTGCAGTGCTTTGCGGGCATTCATACTCAGCTAATTCAGTCGTATCCAACTCTTTGTGACCCTCTGGACAGTAGCCCACCAGGCTCCTCTGTCCATGGAATTCTCCAAGCAAGAATACTTGAATGGGTTGCCATGACCTCTTCTAGAGGATTTTCTTGATCCTGGAATCAAACCTGTGTCTCCTGAGTCTTCTGCATTGCAGGCAAATTCTTTACCTTCTGAGCCACCTGGGAAGCCCTTACATCACTACTATATGTTTGTAATTTCCTGCAGGGAGAGAACCTGCTTGTGCTCATCAAAAAGAACTGGTTCAAGCAATCATTTCTTAAAACACCTGTTTAAGTATCAACCCTTTCCAAGAAATATATATTTCAAGACTCCAAAGAAAAAAGGAGACAGAAGTGAGAGGAAAAAATATCACAATATTGCTTTTGTTTTTGTTTAAAATTCGGTACTTTCATGAAGAGAGGGCAGGGGACTCCTTTAAGTCACTTTTGTGTTTCCTAACACACCTAGCATGGGTTCTGCCAAATCATGGACCATAGATGTGTGTGTATAAAGTATATATACTGATATAATTAAAAGTTATCTCTATAGCAAGTTCAGTTCAGATGCTCAGTCATGTCCAACTCTTTGTGACCCCATGGACTGCAGCAAGCCGGGCTTCCCTTTCCATCACCAACTCCTGGAGGCTACTCAAACTCATGTGCATTCAGTCGGTGATGCCACCCAACCATCTCACCCTCTGTTGTCCCCTTCTCCTCTTGCTTCAATCTTTCCCAGCATCAGGGTCTTTTCAAATGAGTCAGTTCTTTGAATCAGGTGGCCAGAGTATTGGAGTTTCAGCTTTAGCATTAGTCCTTTCAATGAACATTCAGGACTGATTTCCTTTAGGATGGACTGATTGAATCTCCTTGCAGACCAAGGGACTCTCAAGAGTCTTCTCCAACACCACAGTTCAAAAGCATCAATTCTTTGGCACTCAGCTTTCTTTGTAGTCCAACTTTCACATCTATACATGACTACTGGAAAAACCATAGCTTCAACTAGATGGACCTTTGTTGGCAAAGTAATATCTCTGCTTTTTAATATGCTGTCTAGGTTGGTCTTAGGTTTTCTTCCAAGGAGCAAGCATCTTTTAATTTCATGGCTACAGTCACCATCTTCAGTGGTTTTGGAGCCCCCCCCAAAATAAAGTCTGTCATTGTTTCCACTGTTTCCCCATCTATTTGCCATGAAGTGAAGGGACTGGGTGCCATGATTTTAGTTTTCTGAATGTTGAGTTTTAAGTCAACTTTTTCACTCTCTTCTTTCATTTGCATCAAGAGGCTCTTTAGTTCTTCACTTTCTGTCATAAGGATGGTGTCATCTGCATATCTGAGGTTATTGATATTTCTCCTGGCAGTCTGGATTCCAGTTTGTGCTTCATCCAGCCCAGCATTTCTCATGATGTACTCTGCGTAGAAGTTAAATAAGCAGGGTGATGACATACAGCTTTGCCATATTCCTTTCCCTTTTGGAACCAGTCTGTTGTTCCATGTCCAGTTCTAACTGTTGCTTCCTGACGTGCATACAGATTTCTCAATAAGCAAATCAAATTGTCTGGTATTCCCATCTCTTTCAGAATATTTCACAGTTTGTTGTGATCCACAGTCAAAGGCTTCGACATAGGCAATAAAGCAGAAGTAGTTTGTCTGATACTCTCTTGCTTTTTTGATGATCCAATGTATGTTGTCAATTTGATCTCTAGTTCCTCTGCCTTTTCTAAATGCAGCTTGAACATCTGGAAGTTCATGGTTCATGTACTACTGAGGGCTGGCTTGGAGAATTTTGAGCATTACTTTACTAGCATGTGAGATGAGTGCAATTGTGTGGTCATTTGAGCATTCTTTGGCATTGCCTTTCTTTGGGATTGGAATGAAAACTGCCATATACATATTTGCTATATGCATTTATTAAATATATGTAGATTTAATATATATGCATTTATTCAATATATATGTGCCAGTTAGTAACGATGACAAATACCTGAATTTATAGACTAATGTGTTGGTAAATGTTTACCATGTCTCTGTGAAAGTAAGATTTGGGGAGACACAATGCTGATTTAAAGGATTTGTGATTTCCATGGTGTAAACACTCCCACTATGGTCAAATTCAAACTATTACCTTTACCTCTACTAGCTTGAAAAATTCCTGAAAATTTAACAATAGATTCTTATGAGCTGAAATGTTATATATGTATGTATATGCTGACATGTGTTAATAGATAGAATGTAAAGGATTAATATCTGTTTATATGAAAATGATTTCAGAGTATCAGAGGAAACTGCTTCTTTTGTTTCACATTGCTCGTTATTCTAAATAGCCAGTGGCTTTCTGTGACCTATGTCATAATATCAGTTCACTTCAGTCACTCAGTTGTGTCCGACTCTTTGTGAGCCCATGAATTGCAGCACGCCAGGTCTCCCTGTCCATCACCATCTCTTGGAGTTCACTCAGACTGATGTCCATTGATTCCGTGATGCCATCCAGCGATCTCATCCTCAGTCGTCCCCTTCTCCTCCTGCCCCCAATCCCTCCCAGCNCTATTTCTCACTTCCACTGTATAATCATAAGGGATTTGATTTAGGTCATACCTGAATGGTCTAGTGGTTTTTCCTACTTTCTTCAATTTAAGTCTGAATTTGGTAATAAGGAGTTCATGATCTGAGCCACAGTCAGCTCCTGGTCTTGTTTTTGTTGACAGTATAGATCGTCTCTCTCTTTGGCTGCAAAGAACAGAATCAATCTGATTTTGGTGTTGACCATCTGGTGATGTGCATGTGTAGAATCTTCTTTTGTGTTGGTAGAAGAGAGTGTTTGCTATGACCAGTGCATTTTCTTGGCAAAACTCTATTAGTCTTTGCCCTTCTTCCTTTGGCCTTTCCAAGGCCAAATTTGCCTGTTACTCCCGGTGTTTCTTGACTTTCTACTTTTGCATTCCAGTCCCCTATAATGGAAAGGACATCATTGTTGGGTGTTAGTTCTAAAAGGTCTTGTAGGTCTTCATAGAAATGTTCAACTTCAGCTTCTTTAGCATTACTGGTTGGGGCATAGACTTGGATTACCGTGATATTGAATAGTTTGCCTTGGAGATGAACAGGATCATTCTGTCATTTTTGAGATTGCATCCAAGTACTGCATTTCGGACTCTTTTGTTGACCATAATGGCNCCAAATTTGCCTGTTACTCCAGGTGTTTCTTGACTTCCTACTTTTGCATTCCAGTCCCCTATAATGAAAAGGACATCTTTTTTGGGTGTTAGTTCTAAAAGGTCTTGTAGGTCTTCATAGAAATGTTCAACTTCAGCTTCTTTAGCATTACTGGTTGGGGCATAGACTTGGATTACCGTGATATTGAATAGTTTGCCTTGGAGATGAACAGGATCATTCTGTCATTTTTGAGATTGCATCCAAGTACTGCATTTCGGACTCTTTTGTTGACCATAATGGCTACTCCATTTCTTCTCAGGGATTCCTGCCTGCAGTAGTAGATATAATGGTCATCTGGGTTAAATTCACCCATTCCAGTCCATTTTAGCTCGCTGATTCCTAGAATATCAACATTCACTCTTGCCATATTTTGCTTGACCACTTCTAATTTGCCTTGATTCATGGACCTGACATTCCAGGTTCCTATGCAATATTGCTCTTTACAGCATTGGACCTTTCTTCTATCACCAGTCACATACACAGCTGGGTATTGTTTTCGCTTTGGCTCCATCCTTTCATTCTTTCTGGAGTTATTTCTCCACTGATATCCAATAGCATATTGGGCACCTACTGACCTGGAGAGTTCCTCTTTCAGTATCCTATCATTTTGCCTTTTCATACTGTTCATGGGGTTCTCAAGGCAAGAATACTGAAGCGGTTTGCCATTCGCTTCTCCAGTGGACCACATTCTGTCAGACCTCTCCACCATGACCCGCCCGTCTTGGGTTGCCCTGTGGGCATGGCTTAGTTTTGTTGAGTTAGACAAGGCTGTGGTCCTAGAGTGATTAGAATGACTAGTTTTCTGTGAGTATGGTTCAGTGTGTCTGCCCTCTGATGTCCTCTTGCAACACTTGCCATCTTACTTGGGTTTCTCTTACCTTGGGCATGGGGTATCTCTTCACGGCTCTTCCAGCAAAGCACAGCCAATCCCTTCCTGACCTTCACCAATCCCCTTCCTGACCTTCAACGTGGGATGTCTCCTCTAGGCCCTCCTGTGCCCACGCAGCCTCCGCTCCTTGGACATGGAGTTGCTGCTCCCGGCCACCACCCCTGACCTCAGACGTGGGGTAGCTCCTCTCAGCTGTTCCTGTGCCGTCTCAGCCTGGGACTCTTGGCCGCTGCCCTGGACCCTGGGTGGGGTAACTCTTCTTCGCTGCCACCTTTCGGGCATGGAGTCCTCCTGGCTTCTGCCCCTGACCTCGGACATGGGGCAGCCGCCTGCGCTTAGTGCACCGGTCGCAGCACAGTAGCTCAGTCATGTCCAAGTCTGTATGACCCCATGGACTGCAGCACACCAGGTTTCCCTGTTTATCACCAACTCCCAGAGCTTACTGAAACTCATGTCCAGTGAATCGGTGATGCCATCCAATCATCTCATCCTCTGTCGTCCCCTTCCCCTCCTGCCTTTAATATTCCCCAACACCAGAGTCTTTTCAAAAGAGTCAGTTCTTTGCATCAGGTGGCCAAAGTATTGGAGTTTCAGCTTCAGCATCAGTCCTTCCAATGAATATTCAGGACTGATTTCCTTTAGGATTGACTGGTTGAATCTCCTTGCAGTCTAAGGGACTCTCAAGAGTCTTCCCCAACACCACAGTTCCAAAGCATCAATTCTTTGGCACTCAGTTTTCTTTATAGTCCACCTCTCACATCCACACATGACTACTGGGAAAAAATCATAGCTTTGGCTAGACAGATCTTTGTTGGCAAAGTAATGTCTCTGCTTTTTAATATGCTGTCTAGACTGGTCATAGCTTTCCTCCAGGGAGTATGCATCTTAAAATTTCATGGCCACAGTCACCATCTGCAGTGATTTTGGAGCCCCCCCCAAAACAAAGTCAGCCACTGTTTCCATTGTTTCCCCATTTACTTGCCATGAAGTGATGGGACCAGATGCCATGATCTTAGTTTTCTGAATGTTGAGTTTTAAGCCAACTTTTTCACTCTCCTCTTTCACTTTCATCAAGAAGCTCTTTAGTTCTTCTTCCCTTTCTGCCATAAGGGTGGTGTCACCTGCATATCTGAGGTTATTAATATTTTCCTGGCAATCTTGATTCCAACTTGTGCTTCATCCAGCCCAGCATTTCTCATGATATACTCTGCATAAAAGTTAAATAAGCAGGGTGACAATATACAGCCTTGAGATACTCCGTTTCCTATTTGGAACCAGTCTGTTGTTCCATGTCCAGTTCTACTTGTTGCTTCCTGACCTGCATACAGATTCTCAAGAGGCATGTTAGGTGGTCTGGTATTCCCATCTCTTAAAAGAATTTTCCACAGTTTGTTGTGATCCACACAGTCAAAGGCTTTGGCAGAGTCAAGAAAGCAGAAATAAATGTTTTTTCTGGAACTCTCTTGCTTTTTTCATGATCCAGTGAATGTTGGCAATTTGACCTCTGGTTCCTCTGCATTTTTTAAATGCAGCTTGAACATCTGGAAGTTCACGGTTCATGTACTATTGAAAGCTGGCTTGGAGAATTTTGAGCATTACTTTACTGTGTGTAAGATGATTACAATTGTGTGGTAGTTTGAACATTCTTTGGAATTGCCTTTCTTTGAGATTGGAATGAAAACTGACCTTTTCCAATCCTGTTGCCACTGCTGAGTTTTCCAAATTTGCTGACATATTGAGTGCAGCATTTTCACAGCATCATCTTTCAGGATTTGAAACAGCTCAACTGGAATTCCATCACCTCCACTAGCTTTGTTCATAGTGATTCTTCTTAAGGCCCACTTGACACTGTATTCCAGGAATATATAGGTGGAAACAGGTAATTTTTTAAATTAAAAATAAAAATAATAGAATTTAATACCTAAGACAATCACAGAGAGTTTACTCTCTTAATGAACATATTTTTCATATACAGGGGAATTTTGAAAATCTCTCGATTCAATTATAAAATTCTCAGTGAGATTCAATCATACTGATTTCTTATTATATATTCCAAGGGTATATATTTGAACAAGCAAGAAGGCAAGATGAAGAGTGGTTAATTAGTGTCCAATTGAAAAGTGCTTATATGTACATCAAAACAATGAACTAGCTGTTTTTTGTCTTGTTTTTGTAAGTAATACAAAACATTCCAAGAATCAAGCAGATTTGTACAAAATGCAGTAAATCTGACTGAAAAACACTGAGGAGTAGGATAGCAAATTAAATGAATCAATTATTTCAATACTTCAGGCAAACTCTCTTTTTTAAACAAAAAGTCTGTGCCTTGGTCATTGATGATTAAGAGTAAAACATGTTGCCATAATTTCACATAAATATTTGAATTTCATGTCACGCAAGCCAGACAACATTATTTTCTGTAGGGAGACACTGATGGTAATCACTTATCACATATCATTAAAAAGTCATTTAGTTGTTGGAATTTTGGAGTATAAACTGAAAATTAAGAGGTGAGTTTGCTGTATGTTGGATTATTACTAGCAGCTATAGCCAGATATTTTTAACAAGTAACATTTTTACTTAGCAGAAAATAATACTTCTGAATTTTGCTGAGAAATAATAAACATGATATTTTATTCACTTGGATAAGAAACAAAGAAGTATCGATGTTGTACAAATTCTCATTACTGATGTGACTCTTACATGACAAGGATTTTTTCTTAATACTTATTTGACTGTACCAGGCCTTAGTTGCAACATGCAGGATCTTAGTTGTGGCAGGCAAACTCTTAGTGGCAGCATGTGCAATCTTGCTCCCTGACCAGGGCTCGGATCTGCCCTCCCACATTGGGAGCATGGGGTCTTAGCCACTGGACAACCAGTGAAGTCCCAAGGATTTTTATATATAGCAGAAATAGATTGCTTTGCCTCAGCTGGAATGCCCATCTTGGATGAACTACTCTCCATGGTAAAGTAGATTTGGCCAATACAGGTTTGTTTGAATTTTAGAATATGGAAGAGTTTAGAGCCAATCTGGGCTTTCCAGGTGGCTCAGGTGGTAAAGAATCTGCCTGCAGTGCAGGAGATCCAGGTTCAGTCCTTGGGTTGGGAAGATCCCCTGGAGAAGGGAATGGCAATCCACTCCAGTATTCTTGCCAGGAGAATTCCATGGACAGAGGAGCCTGGAGGGCTACAGTCTATGGGGTTGCCAGGAGTCAGACACAGCTGAGTGACTAACACTTTCACTTTTTATACAGTCTACATATACTTTCTATTATGTTTTCTGTTCTGCTGTTCTCTTAATTTTTCTTTTCCTATCTAAACCTGTTCTTTGACTTGAGATATATCTAGATTTCCTTGGGTAAATCGTCCTAGCACAGCAACACCAAAATAATCTTGTTGCCTTTCAACTTCTTTGGAGTCATATTGTGACTATTACTACCCAGAAAGGCTTAGGAGAAATTCCTTGGATTAAATTAATTGTTCTCTTCTTTCCCTGCTTGTGATTCCTTGATGGTCAGTATGACCCTTAGACAAGCTTATTTTCCACTTAGACTTGTTCCCGCAGTTGAAAAAAATGTGTCTGGTAAACATGCCTAGGGCTGTTGCTAGTAGAACCTTTCCAAAAACATTTATTTTAAATGTGTCTAGTTGTCTGGTTTCTCATCTAAAATGTTCTTTTATCTTTAGTTGTCAGACTTAAATACTTAAATTTGATAACCGATAAAACTGACAACTAGTAATTAAACTGAATGTCAGGTTTAGATTTATTTTTATTAAGTTAAAACACAGTAAATTGCCATATGTAAGGTGAACATTATACAGTGTCAGTCATTTTATATTTTGACTTAATATTTTCCTCTTTACCATGAGGGCAACAAATTAATAAAGGCTTGGGTTCAGGAGTCAAACACACAAACCTTCAAATTATAGCCCAGTCACTTACTAGCTGTGTGATTGCGGAAAGTTATTTAATCTTTTTTGGCCTCAATTTCTTTATTTGAAAATTAGACATAGTAATGAGGCCACAGATAAGTAGACCCAAGGCTAAGCAGCTGGAGTTCATCCCTTATGGACAGATACTCCAAAATAGCAGGAGTGGGAGAGGAGCAGAGCCTGCCCAGATAAAAGATGCTGTTGTTCAGTTGCTAAGTCTTGTCGACTCCTTGCAACCCCATGGACTGCAGCACGCCAGACTCCTCTGTCCTCCACTGTCTTCCAGAGTGTGTTCATATTCACATCCATTGAATCAGTGATAAAAGATAAAAGACACATATTCCTCAATATTGAAGTCAAGGAGACACTTGTGCAGAAAGGCTCCAAGGAGGTTAAATGTGAGGGGGCATCACCATAGAAAGTGATGTCAATCTACCCTTAGGCCTCTTCACTAGAATCCATCTTGGCTAAGACCTGCATGTGCACTTATGGGAGGATCCTGAAGTAAACCAAGTACGGGGAAAAAAAGCAGGATGATTGCCCCAAAGAAAACAGGAAGAAATGCCCCATAAAAGTGATTCAATCTACCACAAAGGCACAGCTCTCTCAGAGTCTGCCTGTGTATCTATCCACATGTGCCCTTTTTCTTGATAATAAGTACTTGTTTCACTACCTTCCATCTTTACCAGGAAATTCATTACGACACCACTGACAGGCCAGGGCCTTGCCGCTGGCCACTGCCTATGGTGGTCTAGGGGCTTGGATTCAGAGCTCTCACTGCTGCAGCCTGACTTCAGTCTCTGGCCTGGAACCAAAACCTGCTTCAAGTAACTGCAGGCCAAGGCCACCCAAGATCAGTAAGAATAGGCACTGCATTCAGTTCTTATACATATTAAAGGAATTAATATACACAATGTTGGGACTTCCCTGTTGGTCCAGTGGTTAGGGAGCCATCCTTCCACTGTGGGGGGGAGCAGGTTCAGTTCCTGCTCGGGGATCCCCGCACCGGGTGTGGTGCAGCCAGGATAATAAATAAATAAAACAAAAAATAAACACCACGTTGTTATAGACTGAGTGCTCAAAAATATTAAAGTTATTATTCACACTGGATTTAATTAGTACTTTGATTGTCTTTCCCACTCTGTTCTTTATCCTGTTGAACTACCTGATTGGTGCCCTTGGTATGTATGAACTGCTCTCACATTCCTAGCCCACTGAATTTTCACATATTATCTCATTTGATACTATGAACATTTTGAGATTTAGCAGATAGGAATTATTATCCCCCTTTTTCCAAACAAGGAAACATTTCATTATGTTTTCAAGGTGCATGCAGGAACTAAAAGGCAAAGCCTTGTGAGAATTCACTAATCTTTTTTCACCAAGCTGCCTTTTGTAAGGTCATTTTCAAATGGATATCCCTGGGCAGCAAATATTCTAACACTAACGGCATTAGATTGATATGATTATTCTGAAGAAATCTTCTCATTTATTATAAACTTCTACAATAGCCGGCATTTATTTTGCTATTAACATCTACCTCATGTTGCTGTTGTTGCTGCCGTTTAGTCATGTCCAACTCTTTTGTGACCCCATGGACTGTAGCCCACCAGGCTCCTCTGTCCTAAGATTTCCCAGGCAAGAACACTGGAGAGAGTAGCCATTCCCTTCTCCAGGGGATCTTCCCTACGCAGGGATTCAGCCTGGGTCTCCTGCATCTCCTGCATTGGCAGGTGGGTTCTTTACCTCTAGGGCCACCTGGGGAGCCCTCCATAGGGCCTCATAATAGAACGGAAATGGTAGAGACCTCTTACTGAGTCTGTCTCGGAAGCCCTCTGGTTTCTCCAGAGAGAACATCCTGAGGCAATACGACCTTTGGTGAAGTAAAACTTGGGAGGGAAGCAAGGCTATCAGTAATGATTACTGGTGCTATGAGAAAGGAGAAGTGAAGACCACTTTTCATCTTAACAGTCCACAGTGAAATGGTGGTCAGGATGTGGGGAGAAGAAAGAGGAAGCTCTGGGGAACTCCCACCATCCCACAGAAAAGGAATTGCCCTGCCTCCCCTCAGAATGATGGCAGAAACCTGTGAAATGTGTCATGTACCATAGAGGGGGTCTATGCTAATTTGTTTAAAATTAGTAGGCCTGGTATGGGTCATTCAAATGCTTTGCTTTTTGTCCTTTTAAAATTGTAGACAGAAAATGATGTTTTCAGCCTTTCTTTTAAAAGTAAAAGAGAGTTGAATTTCTGAAAAATAGTTGCATTAATTTTCAATTTTTGATTCAATCTGTGGTGTCCATCAAAAGTATCATCACTCTATCTTGGAGGCAACTAAGAATCAGAGTAGGTGTGTTTAGAATTAAAATAGATATGTTTAAACTCAGATCCTTCTCCTTACTGACTCTGTGACCTTGAGAAAGTTAATTAATCTCTCTAAGCCTCAGTGTTTTTTAATCTATAAAGTTAAAAATTTTTTTAAATAGTAAAAAACCTCAGAGGATCTTCTTAAGTATTCAGTACAAAAAGGTGCTTAGTGCAATACCTGGCATATCACAAGAATTCAACAAATTATAGAGACAGTATTTCATATAAATGTACATACATTTCATATATGAGTACATTTGTATTTCAATGTATGCATATACCGTTAAGTATATAATGTATGTTTGTGTTAGACAGTTGTACTCAGCTCTTTGCAACCCCATGGATTGTAGCCCACCAGGCTCTTCTGTCCATGGAATTTTTTGGGCAAGAATACTTGAGTCGATAGCCATTCCCTTCTTCAGGAGATCTTTCTGACCCAAGGATCGAATTTGGGTCTTCTGCTTTGCAGGCAGATTCTTTACCATCCAAGCCACCAGGGAAGCCATACTTATGTATGTGTATTTATTTATAAATTTTATTTTTTAGGTTTCTGAGTTTGGGGCTCTTATATATCAGAAAAGGTGAAATACTTGGCGAGGAGGGCTGGATGCAATAGTTTCTTTCGGGGCTTTTGCCTGTCACTGCCAATTCAACATTAAACTTTCAAGGTGCCTGCACAATTTAGGATCTTTCTCAGCATCATCACTAGGCTTCAGATAAAGCAGACTGAGTGTTTGCTTGAGTATAAATCTAATATAATCCTCAGAACAGGCTAGGTGCATTTCCTGTTTGAAATGGTGTATGTTTCCAGGTGCTATGCAGAGCATTGCTTGGGATGTGTAAATTGCCTTCTACTGAGGTAATCTTACTTAGCTGTCACCTTTCTCCCTAATCCCTAGCTACCTGATGTATTTTTTTTAAGTGTCTCTTGTTTTTAACCACTGAAAATAAAATGAAAATGCCTAAAACTCTAGTATCCCTTTTGTTAGTACTGACAACAATATCCATATTTGCCTTCAAATTTTCAGTTTTATATTTCCCTCAAACTTGTTGATAACAGTTGTTTAGTTATTATATGGCTGATACAGAATTCACCAAAATTTGTGAATTTGAAAACTGGAGCAAAAGCAGAAGCAGTTGTAAACCAAACATACAGTGCTTACATTTTCTTATTATTTAAATAAGCAAATAAACATGGAAATAATGAGTGCCTCTCTGTTGTTTTGCTAGTGAAATGAATAATTTCAACAGTAACCTTTTGAAAATCTATTTGTGAAATGTATTTTTTTTCCCATGAGATAAATAATAAGTTTATGTCTCAACTTCTCAGGAAGTTCCTTACATGAACAGCTGACTTGGAGGTTTGACATTTTTCCTTAACTTTTGAATTATTAATCTTGGTGACATGATATGCAAATGAGACTGCACTAACTATGGTCAGCAGCACAGCACTGGATCAGAAGCTGTATCAAGTTGCTGGCAAAAAAATTCTGTCGAGGGATCAGGCCTCCTGACAAAATGGTAAGTTCTAATGCAATTCATGTTTTCCAGGTGTATAAAGTAACTCTAGACCTCCCGTTAGTCAGGGGTTTCTTTTAAAAGTGGTCTGTGAGCAATTAAGATTTTAAGCAATGTTTAAATGAACTGTCTGAACCGTCACTTGTAAGTACAGGAAGAACAGCAAAAGAAGCCAAAAGAAAGTCATAGCTGTTTCCTCTCTATATATATATTTTTTTGCCAAATTATATGTCTTGTTTTAATTGCCAAATCTAAATCTAATTTATTAAAAGGGGTTTATTTTTTTATTTGCTAATTCTTGGTAACATACTTCAACAAAAGAATAATTGGACTTATCTAGATAGATATAAATACTTACAGAAAATAAATAAAGTTTCTAGATCAGATGAAACAATCTATAATGTATAATAATTACATGCTCAGAAAATAATGTGTTAGAAGAAATTTTAAGGCATTCTAAAAATGAGATCTAGCATTTGTTTGTAAAAATTATATTCTTTAAGAATATTTATAGTTCACCAAGGAAAAGGAGAAAATTGTAGAAACTGTTGCTATTATAACTTCCAAAACGTTCAATAGTTGGTGAAATATTTTTAAAGAGCTTCATAAACACACAATTTGAAACCATTCTATCAGCCTTTAATCCTTTGATTTCTGGTATAATTTCTGGAATATATAAAAATATATAAAAGATGAAGTCATTCATATTGAATGATTATATCTTTTCAGTGTAAATATTTTCATTCAAATTATTTATCAGTGAAAAAGCAATTTGTTTATAAATACTTATATTAATATATAGTCTTGAAGTAGTTAAGAATTAAAATTTCATAAATGTTCTTTATCTCACTGTGATGATTATAAGAAAAACACTTTAAAAGCTAATAGACTATCAAACAGTTTTAAATTTGTGTCAAAAATGTACATTTAAAAAAAGCTGAATACAATTAAAGTAATACTTTGTTCCCAAATTAAAAATGAGAACTAGTGATCTACTTATGTAATTTGGATATTATTTATAGTTTAATACCTCTAACAAATCTAGATGTATTTTTATAAATATAATTAAAGGTTTCACTTTAATTGCCAACATCTAATTAAAAAAAAACTGTTAAAAATAATTCATCCAAATCAGCTATAACATATTTATCATGATTTCTATTTCCAAAATTTAAGAATTTAACCACTAAAAAGCAAAGAGTATATTCATTTTTCATGAGGGAAATTCATCTTCAACAAGACTTTTGCTTAAAGGACTAGGTTACTTCAATTTGTAGAACTGTGATTACCACACTAAAGACACACTCACACTAATTGAAATCTAAAAATGGTGGGTCCAGTTGAGGTTATAGTGGTCTGAAAATGTTAGACAACCTTACCCTTACTTCCATGGCAGCCAAACGTTTATGCTACACATAAGCTGCTGACATAAGTCAGTACATTTAAGCACTGACTAGGCAGAAAGAATTATAATTAGAAAAAGAGGAAATTCAAAAATGAAACAAGTAAGCTTCTTGTCGTAATGAAACTTCCTACTGGTTTAATATTCATTTGGGTGCATGCACCAGCAGCTTGAGTATTCCCAAAATTACAAAGTAGCCTAGAAATGACCTTGAAAAACTCTAATATTTACAACATGGGCAAAGAAAGATTAGACTGTAAAAGGGTCTACAAACTGAGAAAAAAGGACAACAAGGAGATCGCCATGTCACAGAAGGCAAGTAAGAGAGAACTTCCAGAATCATGGAATGGGAAGCCACTGGGAATAAACTAAAAAATAATGTTGAAAGATTATCAGTGAGCTGAAAAATAAAGGCTGTATTTTGTAAATATCGTTGAACTTCTGCTGTATTTCTAGAAATGTTTAATATCACACATGCTGATTTGGAAGTAAAAATAGACAGTCCAAATAAACCAAAAGCAGAAACGACAGAATAAAAATTATCTGGAATCTCATCAATAGGAATATTTTAGTATCTGTCCTGAACTTTCTGAGGTTTATTAACTTCATGTGTAAATTTCAGTTTTTAAGCTAATTTAAATTTTAAAAATTGATCCTAGAAGATATATATTAAATTTTACCTTCTACAACAATATGTCTAAATTATAGATATCACTGCTACAATTGCTAATTTTTAATATTAGTCATACTATATACAGGGCTTCCCTGGTGGCTCAGATGGGAAAGACTGTACCTGCAATGTGGGAAACCTGGGTTTGGTCCCTGGGTCAGAAAGATCCCCTGGAGAAGGGAATGGCAACCCACTCAAGTATTCTAGCCTGTAGAATTCCATGAACAGAGGGACCTGAAAGGCATGGGGTGGCAAAAGAGTCAGACACAACTTGGTGACTAATGTTTTCACTTTCATACTCTATATAGCATCAGCTTTTATGCAGAAATAGAACAAGGAGCTTAATTTGGTGGACTTATCACTTATTAGGCCTCAGAGGAAATATTTATATAAATACTTTGTAAAAAGTCAAGTGTTTATGTTCCTCTTTCCACTAAGCAAGTATTTATAGACCAGTACCAGGCATGAAATTAAAAGATGCTTACTCCTTGGAAGAAAAGTTATGACCAACCTAGATAGCATATTCAAAAGCAGAGATATTACTTTGCTGACTAAGGTCCATCTAGTCAAGGCTATGGTTTTTCCTGTGGTCATGTATGGATGTGAGAGTTGGACTGTGAAGAAGGCTGAGCACCAAAGAATTGATACTTTTGAACTGTGGTGTTGGAAAAGACTCTTGAGAGTCCCTTGGAGTGCAAGGAGATCCAACCATTCCACTCTGAAGGAGATCAGCCCTGGGATTTCTTTGGAAGGAATGATGCTAAAGCTGAAACTCCAGTACTTTGGCCACCTCATGCGAAGAGTTGACTCATTGGAAAAAACTCTGATGCTGGGAGGGATTTGGGGGCAAGAGGAGAAGGGGGATGAGAGGATGAGATGGCTGGATTCCATTACTGACTCCAAGGACGTGAGTCTGAGTGAACTCCAGGAGTTGGTGATGGACAGGGAGGCCTGGCATGCTGCGATTGATGGGGTTGCAAAGAGTCGGAGATGAGTGAGAGACTGAACTGAACTGAACTGAACCAGGTATAGAAGATAAACTGTATGTAAGATAAAGTTGTGAGAAATGCTAAGAAAAAACTAAGTATACAGTGGGCAGAAGGCTAATTAGGCTGGGGAGTCAGAACCTATCTTGGAGAATTGCACTTAAACTGAAGTCTGAAAGAAGCAGAGATATAAGACAGAGGATGTGATGGAGTAAAGATCATATAAAAAGTCAGTGAAAAATTCAACAGAAAAATTCAACAAACTGAACATTAGGAAAATTATCTGTGCATGCAAACAACAGGAAGAAAGATGAGAAAGGAGGAGAGTAATACTAGATGAGGTTGAAGTGGTGTCCAGCAGCCAGACCATGCAGGCACTGAAGTCTCACTAAAAATTATGGACGTATTCCTTAGACTGTGAAAATTATTCAAGCCTTTTGGTTGCAGAGAGAAATATGATCATAATTTTGATTGCAGATTTTAAATGTTGTTTAGCTATCATGTTGAAAGTAGACTGAAAGGGGGCCCAGGAAGATGTGAGAAAACAATAGGAGAATATCAAATAGTCCAAGATGCTGGTGGCCCGAATTAGAATGGTGATGAAAGAGATGAAGCAATAGTGATGCATTAGAGAAATCCCACTCCAGTACTCTTGCCTGGAAAATCCCGTGAACGGAGGAGCCTTGTAGGCTGCAGCCCATGGGGTTGCTAAGAGTGAGACACAACTGAGCGACTTCACTTTCACTTTTCACTTTCATGCATTGGAGAAGGAAATGGCAACCCACTCCAGTGTTCTTGCCTGGAGAATCGCAGGGACAAGGGAGCCTGGTGGGCTGCCATCTACGGGGTCACACAGAGTCGGACACAACTGAAGCAACTTAGCAGCAGCAGCAGCAGCAGCAGAGAAATATCCAGACATTGAAGTCAACAACACATGGTTGTTTATTCATTATTGGAGGTGACCCCTACAGATGACTTCAAGACATTGCTAAGATGTCTAAGGTGAACATTTCAGTAAATGGTGTGGCCATTTACTGAGCTAGGTGGAGGTACAGCAAGATTGAGAAGGAAGTTGGAGAACTTATATAGGATTTCTAGAGACAGGCACCTCTGAGAGATCAATCTATGGCAATAACTATAAACCACTAGTGCTTATAAGACAGGGCTGGGCTGGGCTGTACATTGATAGGTGGATATATGGGTGGTCATTAAAGATAGAAAGTGGATTGAATTATCCAGGCATCTAGATTGTTGTTATTCATATGCTAACAACTTTTTGTGACTATCTCCCAGAGTTTGCTCAAACTCATGTCTATGATATTGACAATGCCATTGACACCATGGACATGAAAAGAAGGGATATGATAAAGAAAGGAGTTTAGATAAAGAAGGGATTCAGTATTGATCCTTGAGGAAGTCAACATTTAATGCTTAGGCCTTGAAGGCTTAGACCACAAGAGAGTCTTCAAAACACAACCAGGGAGGGAAAGAAAGGAAAATTAGGAGATTTTCATGTCACAGAAGGCAAAGGAAGGGAGTACTTCTATGAAAAATGGAAAAACATAGCTGTGTGAAGAGACATCAGATAAGATGACTGAAAAAATGAGCATTAGATGGAGTAATATGGAGGCCATTTTGGTAGAGTGATGGATCAGAAGCCAAACTAAAGTAGGTTGAAAAAGGAATAGGATGTCAGGATGTCAAAATAATTAGTGAAGACAGCTCCAATGTTGATCAATGTATGACAAGGAGAGAAATATGTGAAACCAGGGAGAGTTTTTCAATCTTATATATGCCTTGCTTTTAAGACAAGATGAGAGTATATAAGAGCCATTGGAAAGGATGAAGTTGAGATGGAGAGTCTGAAAAGATGATGAATAACATGTGGGAATCTTAAGAACTCAGGGATGAGTTCAATCTGGAGTAAGCCAAGAGAAATAGATATTTTCTGTTGTCACAGGAAGGAAGGAGGAGAGGATAGTAAGAGAGGCAGGAACCAGAGAGTAGACGCCCAATGACCAGGTTCTTCTCAGGGATTCACAGGCAAAACCATCTGCTAATGATGAGTAGGATAGAGGTTTGAAAACATTGGAAAAGTATGGCAATGAGAAATGTAGTAAATTGCTGGTAATGTGAGAGAACAGTAAACTCACATAACTTCAAATACAGAGTGAAACCAATCTGCTTGGTTCTTCAAATTAGCCTGCTCAGTTTTACAGTGAAGGATCTACTGTGTACAGTGCCGTGGGCTGCAGGGCAAATTCTGGCCCTGACATTTGGTGACCTGTGATTAGTAATTTAATTCTTCAACCCAGGTTTTCCTCATGTCTAGTGGGATGGAAGTGGAATTGAGTTAAATGGATTTTTCTGAAAATTAGAGATAATATTTATGACGTGCTTGGCATATGTCAATAAATATGTTCTCTTGTTGCAAAATTAAAAGACTGGAGTTTTATTTTATAAACCTAATACAATAAGCATAATCCTTTGTCAATATGGAAACAAAAATTGCAAGACTGAAGTTGTAAGAATCGCTATTTCCTCTTCTAGTCTATGGTTCAGTTAAACATAGCTCAGAGAATTTGTTGAACTACTGCAGTTTGCTATGGACCACAGTCAATCCTGAACACAAAGTTAATTTGACTTCTCACTTATTTCACTGCAGTTTCTCTTGGTCTCTTTGCTGTTGTCAAGTCCTCTATGCATGTTTCCATCTCTGGACCTTTGTATGTGCTTTTCCTTATGTCTGACAATCTTTATCATTACATGACATGAACTTATTTCTTTCTTGATTTTTTCCAAAAGAGGAAAAGTTATTTGAGATGGGGAATGTTATTTTACTCACAACTGTCATCTGTGTCTAGCATATAGTTCAAAGGATCTCAATAAGTACAGGTAAAAATAATATATTAATGATATGTAGGCATATAATTATGTATTATACATATGCACTTCTTACTAATGTAACCAACTCTCTGCAGTTCAAATTTTAAGTGTTATTTGATGAAAATGATGATGTTGATCATGATGCTAATAATGAAGGCAATGATATTTTGTACAGTTTTTTTGGTCTTACTTTAGTGATTCATCCTTATGTTTTCTCTCCTTTCTTTAGGAATGGAATGCAACTTGTGAACACTGGCAGGCCGTGCAGACTGCCCTGGAAAGCTGCTACCTTCCCATTTTTTATGGCATTGAGTTTATTGTGGGAATCCTTGGGAATACTGCTGTTGTTTTTGGCTACCTCTTCTGCCTGAAGAACTGGAACAGCAGTAACATCTACCTCTTCAACCTCTCTATCTGTGACTTGGCTTTTTTGTGTACCCTTCCCATGCTGATGAGACAGTACGCCCAGAGAAAATGGACATACGGATATGTGCTGTGTATAAGCAACCGATATGTACTTCATGCCAACCTCTATACCAGTATTCTTTTCCTCACTTTCATCAGCATTGATAGATATCTGCTCATGAACTATCCTTTCCGGGAACACCTCCTGCAAAAGAAATCATTTGCTATTTTAATATCTTTGGCCATTTGGGGTTTAGTAACCTTAGAGCTCTTGCCCATACTTCTTTTTATACATTCTGATGACAATAGCACCAACTGTACTGATTATGCAAGTTCTGGGGACCCCAATCACAGCCTCATTTATAGCATGTGTCTAACCTTTCTGGGCTTTCTCATTCCCCTTTTTGTGATGTGTTTCTTTTATTTCAAGATTGTCCTCTTTCTAAAGCAGAGGAACAGGCAGCTCACTACAGCTTTGCCCCTTGAGAAGCCTCTCCACTTAGTCATCATGGCAGTTGTGATCTTCTCTGTGCTTTTTACTCCCTATCATGTCATGCGAAATGTTCGGATTGCTTCACGCCTGAAGACCTGGAAGAAGTCCCCATGTACTGAAGCCATCATCAACTCCTTGTACATCCTGACAAGGCCATTGGCCTTTCTGAACAGTGTCATCAACCCTGTCTTCTATTTCCTTTTGGGAGATCACTTCAGGGAGATGTTGATGAATAAACTGAGGCACCACTTCAAGGCCCTTACATCCTTCAGAAGATGACCTCATGGATTAACATTTTCATTCGAGAATAGTGAAATGTCTGTGTAGCTTTACAGAAATAGCTGTAGGTCGGTTAGAGTTTAACTCAGACATAAATCAGAGAGGCCCACAGACTCGACCCTGGTTTAAAGGCATGCTGGAGCCAGGGTGTATGAAAAGAAGATGATGGAAGGTATTTATTGGTTTCTTGACCTAAGAATTGAAAGGAGTTGGACTAGCACTGTCTAGTGTTTGAGCACATAAGTCCAAAATCCTACATGATATAAGACCCTCTCAATCAGTGTAAAAGGAACAGAAGATAAAGTTGCAAGTTGTGTTTAATCACTAGTCAGATTGTTAAAAAAAAAATTGTGTTGGCAATATTCTGTATATTATTTGTGTGTGTCTGTATGTGTGTGTGTGTTAGTTGCTCAGTCATGTCCAACTCTTTGTGACTCCATGGACTAGAGCCCGCCAGGCTTCTCTGTCCGTGATCTCCAGGCAAAAATGCTGGAGTGGCCTGCCATTCCCTTCTCCAGGGGATCTTCCCAACCCAGGGATCAAACCCAGGTCTCCCACATTGCAGGCAGATTCTTTACTGCTGAGCTACTGGGGAAGCCTATACAATGTTATTCATATAAGGTTACTCATACAATCCCATAATTTTTCGTGAAGACCAAATAAGAGAAGATTAGTCTTGTGCTGTTAAATATTGTTGCTAGAAGCTGCACTCTTGAGCAAATTTAGAGATAATAGTAGCAACAAAGAGCAGAAAAAAATATAGCTGGTTCAAATATGCCCATATTTCTTTATATTGGTTAAGAATTGGGGTCCGGTTGTAATTATAAGTCCTTTTTTGTTGTTATACAGTTTTTAGTGAAAATAATGATATTAAATAGAACCTAAAGAGATGATTTCATAGAGACATATGTGAGCTCAGCTCTCAAGGGACTTAGGTATAAGTGGCTTTATAAAAATAATAAGAGTCAGATACCAAGGATAACTGTAAAAATTCCAAAGTCATAGAACACAAAGCACCTACCAGGAAACTCAAAGGAAGACAAAACAAAATGAAGTCAGTGCACTGTTTTTATAATCAGTGTACCATCTGGTATTTTATGATCAAAATGTGATTTTCAGTGCATGGAAGTATATTAAGTTCTTTAGCCTTCCTGCTCTTGATTAAATAGTAAACTTTGAAATATATTAATGTCATAAACCAGAAAATAAGAGGAAGTGAAATGGTAATGTCAAAACTTATTGAGTTAATTATTTTCCTTTTTTGGAGAGAAAAATTAGTTTTTCTACACCCTCCTCCTTGCCCCAAATACACACACACTTATTTTTTTTTAGGCAATGGGATAATTTACAAGGACAATTTTATCTTGAGAGAGTGACTCATATCTGCAATGAGACTTATTTTCATAGAGTATTACCTAAGACTGTTGAGGAAAATGTTTTAAACAAAACACACTATATGAATTTGCAAAATGTACAGAACATTTATGTACCTATCAATATAGATTATTCCAGGAGGGTTATGTAAACACTATCCCATGCCACAAATCAAATTTGGAGAGGAGGAATGAGTGCTGCATTAGCTATTTAGAGTTAAAAAGTATCATATAATAATTTACATATTACATGCAGTAAAATGTGTGCGTGGCCACATGCCTATGCTTTTTTTCTTAAGGTCATTAGCTGTATGCAAAGGATAAAAATAAGCATTATAGGAGCAAAGACATAAAATTCCATGTCTCCCCTGTTTTGATGTTTCCTGGTAACATTATATCCTGACATTCCAAAACCCTAAAATGTTCCCATTGAAATATTGTAAAAAAAACATTACACACAAAGGATTTGTTTTCCTACCTAACCTTAGGCTTTAAAATTTTTTTTCATTTGTCAATAGTTTTAAGGTGTCAATGTCATTTTATAACTGCCTGATAAAAGTTGATCTTCTGAGTTTTTTTCATTAGAAAAGACCACAAGAAAGGGTCTTAGGAAAGAAAGATTCACTTATCTGCAAACATATAATTTAACTTTAATTTGCATCTGATGCATTGATTTTCATCTGTAAACATGAAATAAAATTTGTGCCACACCTATCCCAAGAATTGGTAGGGGTAAGCTTTTCTAATAGTATAGCAAAATATTTTGTGAAACTATGAACTCACACATATTTTATAAGCAAAATGTTAATAACATATATGTTATAACATATTTCTTATTTTTTGTTCAAATTTGTCATGTGATAATGTAATCCTTAACTGATTAAAGTGATCTGCATGGAAGTTACAAGAACTATTCTATTTGCATTTTGTACCAGGTGATTACAATTGCAAGCAATAAGTAATGAATGGAATCGCAAACAATAAATAATGGATACTATTTCTGCATTTGTGTTTTGCAAGGGAAAAAAATGTTGGGCTTTTTTAACTTGTCTTTTATTGGCTTTTTAGTATCTTCCAGAATCATGACTAAAGTATTTGGTCCAGGATTTTGCATCTGGACCCACCTATTCCCTGTGCATTCTCTCTCACCACTGTTGTCACAAATTATACCTTTCAACTAAGACAACTACTTCATTTCATTACATTTAGAACTTTCTCTACTGCGGAAGCCTGGATGCTCACCCTTGTTTTATTAAGCCCACATATTAAAAAAATCTAAGCCTCTTTTAAGGTCTATATCATCTGTCTCTCCATCTTAAAGCCTTGCTTTTAGGACTTCTCCCCTAATTTGAAAATAAATCTGCCTACCTCTGGGGCTTCAGACTACTTTTGACTATTGTTTTCATAAAACACATTTTAAAGTCAATTCTTAGGTCTGTTAACGGAAAAACTGTATCTAATTTTTAAAATATTTTATTGTCTTCACAGCACCAAACAAGGTACATTTTAAATGATTCTTCATTATGAATGAAAGTCTTATAGGACAAATTTGAATTTGATACTCCTTTTGAGTGTGTATGCCAAGCTATTTTCTGTCCTCACTGCTTTTATAATGAATGTTATTTCATAGGAAAGAAAGAATGTCTCTACACTCATACATGTGCCAGCTGCCATTGCCTTGACTCTTATATTTTCCTCTATACTTTTTAGCATTGTTTTAATGGATGCTTAATATTTGTGCCTGCTTCCAAATCTGGGTTATTTTGAAGTTGGTCTCCACTGATAGCTTTTTATCTTTAAGTTCTTTAAGCATGGGTGACCATTTCTTATTTATTCCCATCTAATAAATTTAGACTGCTATCTCAGCATTATGGATATGTTATGAAGACTCTGGATTCTGTTATGTTCCTAAAAAGTTCTGATATTTTATTTCATGGCTGAAATTCAAATTCAAATCTCTGAAATCTCAGTTCATTTATTTTAGCCAGCTTAGAAACTCAGTTGTTTAGAATCTACCCAGCACACCCAAATTTCAGAGGTTAGCTAGAGACTTGAACAGAATTTATGTACAACACATGTAAGCTCTCTCTTGCAGAGGATCTTTACCCGCTTACTTTCCAGCCGCTGAGTTCATCCTGAACTCATCTTTTCTTTCCCATGCCAAATAGACAAACAGGTTTCTTTCTGGATTTCAACAGACCAGCATTGCCTGACAAGGACTTGCATCCAGACTATAAGCTCTTTAAAAGGAAAGATCTTCACACACTTCACCTAGGAATATCATGCTGTTTTGAAACTTAAGTGATATAATATCCATTGGTGATAGGTGGTTCTCAGATGGGCTAAATGGAAGTATCAAGTACCAAGTGGAAGTATCAAGAGAAAAGTAGACAGTCAGATCTCTGGTCTTCAGCAATCCAAGTAGGATGCCATGAAAAAGAATCTGCATCAGAAGAGAAAGAAACATGAGCATATTTATGAGCATAAAGGAGACACATTCCAGTGGCTTTACCTGGACAGGATTTTATACATGCTGAGTAGACGAAGCACAATCAAGTAAAAGCATTATTATTTGTGCTCCCAATTTGGTGAACCTGGAAAAAGTCTTGGCATACATATATAAATTTGCTATATGGAGAGATAAATGCACACATATTTAATACATGTAACAGGAAAGTAAAGCTTACAACATCAGTCATGCAAACACTGAGTTCCTATGTGATGTTTTCTCATTAAGCTTTGTCTATATCAGGAGACTGATAAGACTTAAACTGAGATGTGTCTTGAATACATTAAAAAATCATATTATGTATTATCTATGCAGGTAGAAGTATGTGGCAATTTTCCACTTGTATAAAAATATATACTTATTCAACAAATATTTCCAGTGTCTGCCAGAAATTTTGCCATTAGATAAACTATGAACAGCAAATGTTTCTTGCCTTAAATTAGCTCATGGTCTTATAGGGAAAGCAGACTATAAACAGAGAGGCATAAGTTCCAGACAAAACAGACATGTGCCTAAATTGCTAAAAGTACAGGCATTAATTCTGTCATAGTAGGTTGGGGTATGATTTGGAGGAGATGCTAATCCTGCTGAGGGCTGCCATGCGGGGAGAGGAAGGGCAACGGAAGGGGGAGCTGAAGCATAAAGGCATATGCCTGGAAGGTAGACGTGTGTGCTAAGTCACTTCAGTTGTGTCTGACTCTGTGTGACCCTACGGACTGCAGCCTGCCAGGCTCATCTATCCATGGTATCCCCAGGGATTGAACCCACATCTCTTATGTCTTCTGCATTGGCAGGTAGATTCTTAACCACTAGTGCCAGCTGGGAAGGTAGGTGATTGTAGACAAACCCCATGAAGATCCATTTCTGTCTAAATGTCCATTTTTAGATGAGATGGGCAGTAGTGTCTTTCTAGTATTAGAGAAACCATTTGTTGTTGTTCAGTCAGTCATGACTGATTCTTTGTAACCTCATGGACTATAAAGAGGAACTCCTCAGGTCAGTAGGTGCCTAATATGCTACTGGAGATCAGTGGAGAAATAACTCCAAAAAGAATGAAGGGATGGAGCCAAAGCAAAAACAATACCCAGCTGTGCATGTGACTGGTGATAGAAACAAGATCCGATGCTGTAAAGAGCAATATTGCATAGGAACCTGGAATGTCAGGTCCACGAATCAAGGCAAATTGGAAGTGGTCAAACAAGAGATGGCAAAGGCAAACGTCGATATTCTAGGAATCAGTGAACTAAAATGGACTGGAATGGGTGAATTTAATTCAGATGACCATTATATCTACTACTGCGGGCAGGAATCCCTCAGAAGAAATGGAGTAGCCATCATGGTCAACAAAAGAGTCCAAAATGCAGTACTTGGATGCAATCTCAAAAACGACAGAATGATCTCTGTCCATCTCCAAGGCAAACCATTCAATATCACAGTTATCCAAGTCTATGCCCCAACCAGTAATGCTGAAGAAGATGAAGTAAAACGTTTTTATGAACACCTACAAGACCTTTTATAACAAACACCCAAAAAAGATGTCCTTTTCATTATAGGGGACTGGAATGCAAAAGTAGGAAGTCAAGAAACACTTGGAGTAACAGGCAAATTTGGCCTTGGAATGTGGAAGGAAGCAGGGCAAAGACTAATAGAGTTTTGCCAAGATAATGCGCAGGTCATAGCAAACACCCTCTTCCAACAACACAAGAGAAGACCCTACACATGGACATCACCAGATGGTCAACACCGAAATCAGACTGATTATATTCTATGCAGCCAGAGATAGAGAAGATCAATAGAGTCAAGAAAAAAAAGACCAGGAGCTGACTGTGGCTCAGATCATGAACTCCTTACTACCAACTTCAGACTTAAATTGAAGAAAGTAGGGAAAACTGCTAGACCATTCAGGTATGACCTAAATCAAATCCCTTACGATTATACAGTGGAAGTGAGAAATAGATTTAAGGGACTAGATCTGATAGATAGAGTGCTTGATGAACTATGGATGGAGGTTCGTGACGTTGTACAAGAGACAGGGATCAAGACCATCCCCGTGGAAAAGAAATGGAAAAAAGCAAAATGGCTGTCTGAGGAGGCCTTACAAATAGCTCTGAAAAGAAGAACGGCGAAAAACAAAGGAGAAAAAGAAAGATATAGGCATCTGAATGCAGAGTTCCAAAGAAGAGCAAGAAGAAATAAGAAAGCTTTCTTCAGTGATCAATGCAAAGAAATAGAGGAAAATAACAGATTGGGAAAGACTAGAGATCTCTTCAAGAAAATTAGAGATACCAAGGGAACATTTCATGCAAAGATGGGCTCAATAAAGGACAGAAATGGGATGGACCTACAGAAGCAGAAGATATTAAGAAGAGGTGGCAAGAATACATGGAAGAACTGTACAAAAAAGATCTTCACAACCCAGATAATCATGATGATGTGATCACTAATCTAGAGCCAGACATCTTAGAATGTGAAGTCAAGTGGGCCTTAGAAAGCATCACTACGAACAAAGCTAGTGGAGGTGATGGGATTCCAGTTGAGCTGTTTCAAACCCTGAAAGATGATGCTGTGAAAGTGCTGCACTGAATATGCCAGCAAATTTGGAAAANAATGCCATGATCTTCGTTTTCTGAATGTTGAGCTTTAAGCCAACTTTTTCACTCTCCTCTTTCACTTTCATCAAGAGGCTTTTTAGCTCCTCTTCACTTTCTGCCATAAGGGTGGTGTCATCTGCATATCTGAGGTTATTGATATTTCTCCTGGCAATCTTGATTCCAAAATACATAACTATCATAGCATATGATGTATTTTGTCTCTATGAATGGTTGATGGATGAAGGATTTCAGCCCCCGGCATGTGTAATTTCCAAAGTCTTGTCCTTAAATACTGTCCCCTCCATATCATTTAAGGCAGCGGTGGTCTACCTATTTCATGTCATTATTTTCTTCTGGTGTGGTCCAACTCTATTTTGTTTCCTCTGTTCTAGGTAAACCTCCTTCCGATGTTTATCCATGCTATTTTAGGGAACTGGAGACCCCCAAGCCAATCAACACAAAAGATCTTGAACAATGATTCTGCCTCATGGGATCACTCCCAACATCTTGCTCTGGTTCTCTTTTAAGAAACTTTTAAGAAACTTACCAATTTCTGGGCGACATTACCTCTCAAGGAGAGATATTCAATTGATTAGAGTTCAAACCTCTAACCTGAAGGGAAAACAAAGGTGGCATAAGATCTTAGGCATGAGTTAATTTCTTATTTTATATTCCTAAGACCACAGAATTTATAACAGGTTAGTATATAGATAATTTATTATATATAATCTGGCTCTGACTACAAAATTCTTTTTAACTTTTTTATTATTAAATCTACCTTAAGATTTAATTATACTGCAAAATCTCTCCACTCAGTTTTCCTTTTCTTGGCTGCATGGCATATGGAATCTTAGTTCCCAGACCAGAGATCAAACCTTGCATTGGAAGCAGAGTCTTAACCATGGACTGACAGGGAGAACCTCATTTTTCCTTTTCATCATTGTTTAACAATTGAGTTTTAATAGCCAATGCTTAGTCAAGTCTACTGTTCTGATGTTGCAATTAATGAAGAAGAAAAAAAAAAACACAGGTGAAAAACAAACAAAAACACGAACAAAACAGCAGAGTTCTCATTTTTTTCCTAGTGTAACTCTAGAGGGCAAGGTCCTGATGAATTCTTGCAGAGACCCTGGTGGCCAGAACAACAATCAGCCCTGTGTCAGCCATGATGAGCCTGTTAATCAGGAGTAGTGCTGATGAGGCTTTCTGTTTCACCTTTTAGTATTTTTGTCTTTCACCAGAAACTGATGTTAAGTAATAACCAGTGGTCAGCAGAATCTTTCTTCTTGATTTTCTTCACTACATTAACTTGTCATGGTTGTGACTAATGATTTCCTCATGACTCTAAATTTCCTGGACTTGTTGACTCAGATCAATTGAACAGGTCATTTCTACAGAAATTTTAGAATCTCAATAAATAAAACTGTGTTAGTTGACAGTGCCAAAGATTATGAATGAAATAACTAAGGAATATAAAAAATGAGAATATATAAGCATATTTTCTAAATGAAGCAATATCACAGGCAATACTATTCAAAGTGAAACACAAATGAAATTTGAATTACATGATGTTTTAGCAACAAATTTTCCTTCCTTGAAAATGCTATACTCCAATATTAAAATTAATTTGCATTCTTTAAAAACACAGACTGGCATAGGTGGCAGTGTATTATACTAGATGGGGATAAAAAAAAAGTTGCCTCAGGATTTGTGATTTATCTTAAATAACACATGCACACAGACTCTCATAAAAATCAAGAATTTGTTGTAACTTTTCTTAGTTTATATATGTCTTAATTTCTATATCATCGAATATGTCCAAATTAAATCAATTTTTTACATACATTAAAAACTCTATTTCTATTAATTAATTTATTTTAATTGGAGGATAATTACAATATTGTGGTAGTTTTTGCCATACATCGACATGAATGACCCATGGGTGCACATGTGTACCCCCATCCTGAACCTCTCTCCCACCTCCTTCACCACCCTATCCCTCTGGGTTATCCCAGAGCAGTGGCTTTAAGTGCCCTTCTTCATGCATCGAACTTGCGAAAAAGGAAAAGCTCTTCCCCTAGGCACCCAGCCGAGAAAAGATCTAACAGTGAATCACAGACATGAGGCTCAAACGCAAGACAAAAGAAGCTAAATCATAATATTGAAAGAAAGTCAAGGATCAGAGGAACCTAGTAAAGCTCAGAAACCAAAGGCAAGCACTTGACTGTGAGTCAGGGAGCACTGTCCCCTCTGTGTAGCGCCCACACACTCAGAAAGCAGGAATAGGTCAGGGGGTTCCTACGCAGGGTTAGGTCTCGACTTCAGATCCTGACTCAGTCAGGAATACCTACACAGCTAGGGGCAAGTGATTAAATCTTTCTCAGGCTCATACTCTTCAGATGGTCATTGTTGTTCAGTCCTTAAATCGTGTCTGGCTCTTTGCAACCCCATGGACTCCCCTGTCCTTCACTAGCTCCTGGAGTTGGCTCAAAATCGTGTCTGTTGAGTCAGTGATGCTATCTAACCATCTCATCCTCTCTTTCAATGAATATTTAGGGTTTATTTCCTTTAGGATTAACTGATTTGATCTCCTTGCAGTCCAAGAGACTCTCAAAAGTCTTCTCTAGCAACACAATTAGAAAGCATCAATTCTTCAGTGCTCAGCCTTCTTTACGGTCCAACTCTCACATACTGTATATTGAGTAGAGATAATAACACACCTTTTCAGCTCACTATGAAAATTGAGTAAATGAGTTCTAAGTGCCAGACATCATGGAAACCCATAATGGTTACTTTCTCTTACCAATTAAAAAACATAAGAAGCCAATTGAATCCAGCGTGGGATAGTAACTTACACTTTAGCAACTTAGTGTGGGGTATTTTACAGTCTTTAAGTTATTCATAACCACTTTTGTATGATTCAAAACACTGAGTTGTCCAAAGTAGCTTGTGTTCCTCAGGAGAGTATTCCAATAGTGAAGCCTCATGGAGGGTGGTGCCTATAAAGGGAACGGATACTTACTGAGTATGGCTTGTCTATTCTCTATTCTGTACATTGTTTTTACTAGCTTGTGGACCACTAAAAACCCCATGAGACAAGGCTGTTATGTCAAAAGTGGGGTTCTAAGAGTAACTGAGACATTCAAAGTTAAGGCAGAGTGGAATTCAAACAGTTGTTCCCAAGGCAAGCTGTACCATCTCCAACATGAATGACTATAATGCATAACCCATTTTTATAAAATCATAGATCCACAAGATTTTAGAAAATTACAGTAATGCTTAATTTCAAAACCAATGTTGACAACAATCAAAGGTAACATGTTTTATTAAAATATAAAAAAACTAGTTTAAAACATAAAATATGAATAACTGAAACTTGTTTAAGATTTAATAGAGCTAAGACTCCTGAATGTCTTCTAACTGCAAACTGTTAAGACTCTGCCTAACTAAAGTTGTATTTTCACTTTTGTTCTTCTGATGAACTTTTGTCTGAATTCAGATAGCAAGATTTCTGGATTAAAGGAAAGTCTGAGTCTGAAAAGGCTTAGCGAGTTTGTTGATGAGAAATTCTTAGTCACTGATGACCTTATCAGAGCAAATCTAGACATACTCCTGATATCTACTAACCAAGAGCAAAGTCTCTGCAGCTCTGCAGCAGCCCCAACTTCCTCTTACAGATAAACATTTTTCAGCCCCAGCCCAGCTTCAGATCCAGCCCCATTTCCAACTTAAATCTAGGCCCAGATATATTGCAGAATGAGGCACAGTCCCAAGCCCAGGCTCAGGATTACGCCTTGTCCCAGCTCGATCACTGGTCCCGGTCCCAGTGCCAGTCTCTCACAACACAAGTCCACCCTAAGACCTGGGACCAGGCCCAGACCCAGTCCTAGACCCAGACCCAGACCTCTTAGATCCAGTTTCAGTACCCCTAGACCCAGACTCAAGCCCAGTCTCAGGTATAGGCTCCAAGCTTGGCTCCCGAACTCTAGTCTTTTTTGTCTTTTGACTTGGGATTCGCTCTCTGGGGAGGCCTTACAAATAGCTCTGTAAAGAAGAGAGGCAAAAAGTAAAGGAGAAAGGAAAGATATAAGCATCTGAATGCAGAGTTCCAAAGAATAGCAAGAAGAGATAAGAAAGTCTTCAGCGATCAATGCAAAGAAATAGAGGAAAAGAACAGAATGGGAAAGACTAGAGATCTCTTCAAGAAAATTAGAGATACCAAGGGAACATTTCATGCAAAGATGGGCTCGATAAAGGACAGAAATGGTATGGACCTGATAGAAGCAGAAGATATTAAGAAGAGGTGGCAAGAACACACGGAAGAACTGTACAAAAAAGATCTTC
>SJYV01048032.1:546647-561591 GCA_006410875.1 Neotragus pygmaeus | reverse complement strand
TCTTGAGAGTCCCTTGGACTGCAAGGAGATCCAACCAGTCCATTCTGAAGGAGATCAGCCCTGGGATTTCTTTGGAAGGAATGATGCTGAAGCTGAAACTCCAGTACTTTGGCCACCTCATGCGAAGAGCTGACTCATTGGAAAAGACTCTGATGCTGGGAGGCATTGAGGGCAGGAGGAGAAGGGGATGACAGAGGATGAGATGGCTGGATGGCATCACGGACTCGATGGACATAAGTCTGAGTGAACTCCGAGAGATGGTGATGAACAGGGAGGCCTGGCGTGCTGCAGTTCATGGGGTTGCAAAGAGTCGGACACGACTGAGAGGCTGAACTGAACTGAACTGATGCTCAGGCAAACAGTGTTTTTAAGAATGGAATGGGGCGGGGAGTGGGGAGAGGGGTGTAGTTGAATTAAATTTAATTTCTTGAAAATGCAAATAAAATAAGACAATTAAAACTTTTTTTTGGTAATTTTGAAAGAAGCTATACAGGTGTCTTCTCTGTTTATGGATGTTTTGTGCATTTGAAAGTGTCACAATTAAAATTTCCTCACAGATGTTTCAGTGTTTTCATTCAACTTGACACCTGACTCTGTATAAGCTGTGGTTGTTTTTGTGAGCCCGACCACCCAGAGTATGTTTATATCATTCTAGTGGCACTGATTCCGTTTGGCTTTATTCATTGCACAGAGATCTGGAATCAGTGCAGGTGGGGAGGAAAGCTGAAAGCTCCCGTTCTCAGATAACATAAACCTCTAAAGTCCAGCCCTGTATCCTGTAAGACTCTCCCTGTTAGCACAGCTTGAACTTTTTTCTCTTTTGATTGAGTAAACTGTCCTTAAATCTTCATTTTTTTCCTTGCAGTTGCTCCTTTGATATCTTTTACTTCTTATAACTCTGACTTCTGTACTAGTAAACTCTGGCTTCCATTATTCTTATTCGTGCAATTAGATTTTTTAATCATATGTAGGGACTAACTGGCAATTTATTTCCAACTCTATCTAACCCCCCTTCTGTAGCAATAAATGCCTGTATTCCATGACTGGGGCATCAGGATATTTGGGGAGAGGCTGAGAAGTTTCAGACATCTCCCAAATGCATCCTACCCCATTTACCTCTCTATGTCCTTTTCAAAGAATATTTACTTTTCTGTTTACTTGTCCATTTTTAACACTTAGATTTTCAAAACTACTATTTTTGTTCAGAATCCATTTCTTGAAAACATCCTCATAACTAGGCAAGAGTTTGTGGATCATTGAATGATTTCTTACCTCCCTCCTCTGGAGGTCACCATGTATTTATGTAGAAGGCTTATGAGACTTTTCTTCATTTCTTTGGGGGTAAATTAGTCAATTCCAGGTTGTTTTCATTGCTTTGTGCTCTTTTTCTGCACAGTTTTCTCCCCTGTGGTTTTGGGGAAGAGATTTAATTTATATTGGTATATGTTGAGGGGCAGATGCACCCACTTCTTTTCTTCACATCCTTTTAGACCTATGCTGGGGTCTACTGCTACTTGTTCATCCATCCCTAGCCCATTTATACCCACTGCTATAAATCCACATCCCCCTTGACTCTCCCTCTACCATGTCTAAGGTCACTTCACATTCTGCGTATCCCACTTGTAAGGATAGTCCAGATTCCCAGGCAACTCTCTTCTATCTCTTCTCAAGAACACAGAAATCTTTTGAAAACTTGCCTGTGTTAGTCTAAATTAGTGAGAGGCTTGGCATAGTGTATCTGTGACCATTTCTGATGAAATGTCTCTGATTCCACCCTTTTATTGCTAGATGATGACGAAGATTTGGGTTGGGAACAGGTACACTGAGAGGACATCTCTGAGGTTTAAACTCTCTTGGTCTTCAAGGGAAACTTGTCTGCTCTGATCCAAACCTCCCTGTGGTCTGCATTTGCCCCATCCAAATCTTAGTTGGGCTGACAGTAGGGTACTATGTGCTGTTTCAGTCACCCCCAGTTTCCATACTCTAGCTCCTTCCCCTCAGATAACACTCGCCCCAGTCACTTATTAAATTTCATCTCCTTTAGCGTGGGAAAATATTTTTTTCTTAGTAAGCTCCTCTCCACCCTTAACTTTATCCCCAAGACTCCATGTTCAACAGTCTCCAGAGGCTTAGCCTTTTGTAGCTTAAAAATACTTTGTGATCTCAAAAACTTGGCTCATGAAAGTCTTGGCTTTCAAAATTCCTGGTTCAGAGGAGTTTTAACACATCTCTTCAGGAACTCAATTGATTTTCTGCCTTCTCAGCTGCATGTGTCCTTCTTCAAAAGGATGAAGGCCACTTATTTGATAGGTGGAAATAGGAGCAGTAACCACAACATGAAGGAGGGAAAAAACAATGATTTTTTCCCCGAAATTATATCCCACAACAAAAGGAATAAAGCAGAGTATCAGGCACTTGGTAGCTAAAAAGTGCTTGTTTTATCTACTCCCCATCTTTTGCTCAAATTCCTAAATAAGACATCCGCATTACTCTTAAGATAGCTGCTGCTGCTGCTGCTGCTATGTCGCTTCAGTCGTGTCCGACTCGGTGTAACCCCATGGACGGCAGCCCACCAGACTCCCCCATCCCTGGGATTCTCCAGGCAAGAACACTGGAGTGGGTTGCCATTTCCTTCTCCAGTGCATGAAAAGTGAAAAGTGAAAGTGAAGTTGCTCAGTCATGTCGGACTCTTAGCGACTCCATGGACTGCAGCCTAGCAGGCTCCTCGGTCCATGGGATTTTCCAGGCAAGAGTACTGGAGTGGGGTGCCATAGCCTTCTCCTTAAGATAGCTAGTGTTTATAATGAGAGTTAACTGTCTAGCTCCTTTCCATAGAACATTTTCCCAGGAAACTGAATATTTTTTTTCTACTGCTGCTGCTAGTCGCTTCAGTCATGTCCAACTCTGTGCAACCCCATAGACAGCAGCCCACCAGGCTCCCCCATCCCTGGGATTCTCCAGGCAAGAACACTGGAGTGAGTTGCTTAATCACATCTCTAAAGCTTATAAACAGAAAATTTAAATATAATACCAATACAGGAGGAAAAATCAATACGCATTCTATTGGGTTAGCCCAAAAGTAACATCTGTCACATCTTATGGAAAACCCTGAGTGAACTTTCGGGCCAACCAAATAAATCTTTCAGCTTGAAAATCACAGTAACTTCAACATCTACCATGTTTCACAGTTGGTGTGATCCCTGAGTTAACTGACTGCTACAAAGTCCACTGCATGCAAGTAATATGATCTTTTGAGATGTGGTCTCTTTTCTTCTGGCTACCAATATTATGTATTTATCATTTTTAACCAGTCCTGTCTACAGCTTTCTAAACCATGTGGCTAGTGCTACTCACTCCCAGTCATCATGTAGAACACTAAAAACTGTATCTGGTTTGTACTAGAACAAAAACAGAATTGCTATTATAAAACGTTCAAACAGCGCTGTTTGAAGCAAAAAGCAGTTTGCCTTTTTTCTTGTGTGACTGGCCAGCAGGAAACAGGCAGAATAAAGTAGATAGGTGACTTTGCTCCATGAGACCAGGTTTCTATTGTCCACCACTCTGTTTTGTTTTGTTTTTTTTGGCCACACCAAGAGACTTTCAGGATATTGGATCCCCAACCAGGGATTCAACCCAGGCCATAGCAATGAAGGCACTGAGTCCTAACCACTGGACCACTGAAGAATTCTCTTCCTGTAATTTTATCCATATCTACATGGACAAATATCATTCATACTCTCCACATCCATGATATAATTTGCAGGAAAGAAAGAATGAAGAGTGCAAAGATCTTCCTTTTTAAGTACGTGAAGTACATATCATTTCTACTCATTTCCATTGGCTAGAATTTAATCTTGCTTCCTCAATCTTGCCTACAAGAGAGGATAAGAGTTGTAGTCTCTAGTTGGTAACTGAGGGTCCAGTGAAAACTTAAGATGTCCTATTACCTAATGAAATAAGTGGATAATTGCTACAGTGGGACAGATACTACCTCTGGCACCAGTTGTTGGTGTTAGTAACTAAAGTCCAGAGGTGTTCTTCCTACTCCAGTCAGCAAGAAAAAAGTCTTGAATCAGGGGTAAAGTTAGTTTAGTATTCCTCAACCTTGGTACTACTGACATTTTGAACCAAGTAATTATTTGCTGTGAAAAGTTGAGAATGGGTTGTTCTAGGCATTGTAGGATGTTTAACAGCATCCCCTGGCCTGTAACCACTAAAGATATTGGTAGCATCCCTTACCCTAGTTGTGATAAACAAAAATGTCACTAGGCATTACTAAATACCTCAAAGGGACAAACTAGTCCTGACTGAGAACCACTAGTCTATCCAAGGAGTTCCATGGAGAGAGGAGCCTGGTGGGCTACAATCTATGGAGTCACAAAGAGCCAGACATGACTGAGTGACTTTTATATTCCTTCTACCTATAAGGTGACATCTCAGACAATCACTTCTTTTAAGGTATATTCCCTTTGTTTTCAAATAAGCTATCCCTGAATATCAGAATTTCCAATGACAGTATTTGTAACCCTCTATCATTTTCCTTCTTTTGACAAAAATCTATTTAGGCACGTGCATGCATGCATACTAAGTCACTTCAGTCATGTCCAACTCTTTGTGACCCCCTGGACTGTAGCCCACCAGCCTGCCCTATCCATGGAATTCTCCAGGCAAAAATACTGGAGAGAGTTGCCGTGCCCTTTTCCAGGGGATCTTCCAGACCCAGAGATGGAACCTGCACCTCTTACGTCTTAGCAGAAGGGTGCTTTACCACTAGTGCCACCTAAATCCTAAATAGCAAGATTCCACACTGATTGATTGGAAAATATGAATTAGGAACTCTGTCCTTCAAGGGTCATAGTCTTATAAGGAAGATAATACATGTAAAATGATACATGGGCTGTAAGATATGTATCAGCAATAATACCTGACAGGGCTTGTTACTGACCCGCCCAAGTTGGTCTCCAACAAGAGTCCTCCTGCCAAGTGTTGTTCAAGTCAATAGGACAAGGGTAAGCTGCCTCCAAAACAAAGGAAATCTTTATTTTTATGTCAAAGAATGAAGAGGCACCAGCTGGAGCTATAGAGCCCAGGCTCTCCCCAGACAGGCTGTGGGCGGGGCTGCTCCACCAGGGTCGCTTCAGCAGTCGGGTCTGGGTTGGCGGGTGGGGCTGGGGGAAGGGCAGTTTCTGTGAGGTGGGTGCAGCTGCAAAGTTCATGCTCCAGATCTCTCTCCTATTGTTGAGTGCAGCATCTCTGCACACATCAGGCCTGCTGCTGCCATCCTAAATTGAGTGTGTCTTGTGCAGCGCTTCTGCCCTTGCCAGATCTGCTGAAATGTCTTTGCGAAGAAGCTCTTTCGCACTAGGAACTCTGGCCAGAAGTTCACCAGGAAATGCCTCTGCACAAAACACTCTATGAGCAAATGAAACAAGATGAAGAACAAAGGAAAAGATAAAGGTTAGACTTTATTACCCAGATTCTATTTTTATTTCCTGGGAATCGTTAGTGGGGTCTGCCAATGACAAATGTGAGATGAACCCCTCAAGACCCATGTCTTTAGAGTATGCCTGCTCTCCTGCGGTGCTGAGTTGATAATTCTTATTTGCTGTCAGGATGACTGAGTTATCACTTGAACCTTATGTTTTCCCACATTTTGACCTTAAGTCCTTCCATAACCTTCCTGAGGTTGGTACCGTTACCCTAGGTGTTCCTACTTACTTCCATTAGATATTGACTAGAAAAGGAAAGTGGTGTGGGTATCTAATGAGCTACTTAAGACTGCAGTACTTCAAGTCTGGGGTCATTTGGATGCAAGTAACACAGATTCTCATCAAGTACTTCAGGCAAAATTGAAAAAATTATTAAGAGGGAAGGCAATGGCAGCCCACTCCAGTACTCTTGCCTGGAAATTCCCATGGACGGAGGAGCCTGATGGGCTGCAGTCTATGGGGTCGCTAAGAGTTGGACACGACTAAACGACTTCCTTTTCACTTTTCACTTTCATGCATTGGAGAAGGAAATGGCAACCCACTCCAGTGCTCTTGCCTGGGGAATCCCAGGGATGGGGGAGCCTGGTGGGCTGCCGTCTATGGGGTCACACAGAGTTGGTCACGACTGAAGTGACCTAGCGGTAGCAGTAAGGGCTTCCCAGGTGGGCTCAGTGGTAAAGAATCCACTTGCCAAGCAGCAGATGTGAATTTGATCCCTGGGTCAGGAGGATTCCCTGGAGAAAGAAATGGCAACCCACTCCAGTATTCTTGCCTGGAGAATCCCAAGGACAGAGGAGCCTGACTGACTATAGTCCATGGGGTCGCAAAGAGTTAGATATGACCGAGCAACTTAGCACAGCAGAGTTATTTCATGGACCCCAGAGGAAGAGCATTCAGGCTAAATGAGAAACCTACCTAGTGCTTTATCTATACACACTGAAAGAGGACTGGTTTTTGCCAGCTTTCACTGAATTTAGCATGANTTCTCTAAACATATCCTGATCATTTCTCTAAACAAATATTCTCTAAACATATTTCAGGATATGTTTGGATATGTTCAGGATGTTAGAGAAATCTGGTGGAGAGTTCTGTGGTGGCATCTTTGAGTTTCAGGAGGTCAGCTTCTTTGGCCACAATTATATCTATCATTCTGAAAGTTTCTCTTGTAAGATGATTATTTTCCCGAGTTTTCTCATCTAAAACAAGCTAACATTTGTTCTCTTTCCAAAGCATATGCTTGCAATTGATGAATCTCTTCATTACCTTGGCCACTGGAAGAAGCTGAAGATACTTTCATACAAAGAAAAAAACCATATCTCCAAATCTTTTTGCCAGATGAGCTGAGTTAGCTTACCATTCTCACCATGGGACAGCTGGTCAATCTGTTCAGTTAAAAGAGCATTTTTTTTCAGTTAGAAGTTTAATCTCCAATTTTTGTTATTTCTTGTAATAATCTTTCAGTTTCAGCTTTAGATCAGTCATGCTTTTCACTTCCATTTTCTATGTGAAGACTCAGAACTTATGTTACTTGAAAAATGTCCCAGCGTTCTACTGGCATATACTCAGGCAACTGGGTTTTGATTTGTTCTGTTGCATTTTGCNTGGTTAAATTCAACGTATACATTTGGAGAATCTTTCGAAGAGGAGACTGGTAACATTCCTTACTTGTCCTAAACTGGATGGGATAATACAATAAACTTAGTATTTATAGTGTTATCTAGCCACAAGTTCAGTTCAGTTCAGTCGCTCGGTTGTGTCTATTTGCAACCCCATGACTTGCAGCACACCAGGCCTCTCTGTCCATTAGCAACTCCCAGAGTTCACCCAAACGCATGTCCATTGAATCAATGATGCCATCCAACCATCTCATTCTCTGTCATCCCCTTCTCTTCCTGCCCTCAATCTTTCCCAACATCAGGGTCTTTTCAAATAAGTCAGCTCTTCGCATCAGGTGGCCAAAATATTGGAATTTCAGCTTCAACGTAAGTCTCTCCAATGAACACCCAGGACTGATCTCCTTTAGGATGGACTGGTTGGATTTCCTTGCAATCCAAGGGACTCTCAAGAGTCTTCTCCAACACCACAGTTCAAAAGCATCAATTCTTCATTGCTCAGCTTTCTTTACAGTCCAACTCTCATATCGTTACATGACTATTGGAAAAATCATAGCTTTGACTAGATGGATCTTTGTTGACAAAGTAATATCTCTGCTTTTTAACATGCTGTCTGTGTTGTTTGCTGTCTACATTCTTTGGCATTGCCTTTCTTTGGGATCCAATGAAAACTGACGTTTTCCAGTCCTGTAGCCACTGCTGAGTTTTCCAAATTTGCTGACATATTGAGTGCAGCACTTTCACAGCCTCATCTTTCCGGATTTGAAATAGCTCAACTGGAATTCATCACCTCCATTAGCTTTGTTCATAGTGATGCTTACTAAGACCCACTTGATTTCACATTCCAGCATGTCTGGCTCTAGATGAGTGATCACACTATCATCATTATCTGGGTCGTGAAGATCTTTTTTGCACAGTTCTTCTGTGTATTCTTGCCACCTCTTCTTAATCTCTTCTGCTTCTGTTAGGTCCAGACCATTTCTGTCCTTTATTGAGCCCATCTTTGCATGAAATGTTCCCTTGGTATCTCTAATTTTCTTGAAGAGATCTCTAGTCTTTCCTATTCTATTGTTTTCCTCTATTTCTTTGCATTGATCACTGAGGAAGGCTTTCTTATCTCTCCTTGTTATTCTTTGGAACTCTGCATTCAAATATTCTAGCCATAAGAGTATGACTTAATCGTTTGTTATTGTCCAGAGTTCATCCAGAAAAGGCAAATGCTCTGTAAGACAGTTCTGACCCTCAGACCTCTGATACCCTCCACTGGGGTATAAATTGACTGGACCTTTCAAAGTTGCGGTGGACAGAGACATGACCAAAAATCTGGGCCTTCCACCAGAGGTTTTAACAACAGCAGATGAAGACATTACAGCTTTAACTCTAGTATATATCTAGATATAAAGGAATAACTGAAAAACAGATACCCTTGGGAAGATGCAGGTACAGATGAGAAATGAGCCTTCCTGACATCTTTCCTGAAAGTGTGAGAACCCTATTCTGAAAACGGGAGAAATTATCATTAATGAAAAGTATATGATATGATGTACTAATGCCCAATGCACGGGCTATGGAAGCAATTGATATTGCTTCAGAAATACTGCTCCTTCGTACTGAGAGTGATACATGATGATTTGAAAGTGGTACAAGATGATTTCAGTGCTTCAGGGAAGAAACACATCAGGGCTGATCAGAAAGCATGTTTTGGCTCCATTATTGCAGAGGATATTTACGCAAAATGTGATTCCCTCCCCCAAGAAAAACTGCATGACTGAGTTACACACACACACACACACACACCCAGAAAAATAACACCCAGTTAAGTCAGCCTATTTAGAAAATGATCTAGTTATCAAACTCTGTAATCAGTATGCATTGATTTTCTTTCTTTAGTATCAAAAAGACAAAATCTGGACAGATGTTTCCAAGTTGTGAATCACTTTATAATTGCTATGTCCAGGAAATTCCAAATTGAAATCCACCCTATCCCCTGTTTCCTTTCCTACTAAATGGGATTTTTTTTTTTTAACTCAATGAACTTAGGAAATTTTTTCCTTGATAGAGATCTAAATGTCCCCTTCATTCTGAAAGGGGTTCATAACCTAAAAGATTTAATAAGATTTTATTAATCATAGTAAGAACTCTCTAAGGGGGGAAATAAAAAGGAAGAGGGGACAAAATTCCACATTAAGATATGAAGTGTCACTGAGAATGCCGGCATTGGCTTCCCTCTTCTATCTATTAATGGAACACACAGAGTCTGATATCCACCCACTTCTCTTTGTGGACTGTTTGTCACACACTGAAGGAGAAGCTAAAAAAGGTTTTTGTCTGTTGTCTCTAATACTGATTCCTTATAGCATCAAGATAGGAAAAAATGCAAGATGCCCTATGCAAAGCTTTGCTATGGAATTTAGTTTTGAATAATAATAGTTTTGAATTTTGTTTTGAATAATAATAGTTTTGAATTTAGTTTATCCATTTTATGGGTAAAATGGAACCCCTTGTCTAAAAGTGTGTAAGTTGGGAATTCATCCTGTCCCAACTCTACTGTGGATATGGTGGAGCCAGAGACTCAGTTATGAGGGGTGGTTCTACGAAGTGAAGTGAAGTGAAGTCGCTCAGTCATGTTCAACTCTTTGTGACCCCATAGACTGTAGCCTACCAGGCTCCTCTATCCATGGGATTTTCCGGGCAATAGTACTGGAGTGGATTGCCATTTCCTTCTCCAGGGGATCTTCCAAACCCAGGGCTCGAACCTGGGTCTCACACATTGTAGACGGATGCTTTAAGCGATCTATCAATCAGGAAGCTTCAGGAAAGAAGCTCCACAACCCCCATTCTCACCCACAAGCTCAGGAAAGTTGCACAAAACCCATGACAAAACTTTATTATCACGCATCTTCACAAAATCATCTATGTTGTTTCCTAACTATGAGCTCACCAAGAGAGTCTTATTAATTTGCATATTAATTGAACTTAATGCTGGTTCCTAGACAAAAGAGTGCTCAACATATTTGAATGGAACTTTTCTATCGATGAGGTTATTAACATCTTTATAGAATTCGTGCTACTTAAACTGTTTCTCAAGAATTTTAATTTCAAAATCTCTCCCTTTTAAGTAAGAATTTGTTGTTATAAATGATGTGGTTGAGCACTGTCCTGGGACTCTGCTTCTGCCAAGTTTCTTAAAAGGTTGAGAACAGAAGAGCAGAGGGCGAGAACCAGCAGTTTTCAGAGTGAGGCTAAACCCCTTTGGAGACCTTGCATAGGAGAGCCAAAAACTGAAGTTTAGACCCTCAGCTCCTCATTCCTCTTGAGGATAGAAAAGAATTGAGGTGAAGAAATCAGGGAGTTAGACGAAGGATTGATTTGACAATTATCTGGAGGAGGGGGGTTTCAAGGAGAGCTTCAGTGGGACCATTGTCATTTAAAACAATAGAATCATCTGACTCATGGTTGAAGACAAAAGTCTCTTTGGAGAGTTTGGCTCCACAGAGAACTTGTAGCACTAGCTTAGAGGTTTCCAATCGCTGTACTTCGTGAAATGTTTGCTTTCCTACAACACAAGAACCTAAGTAGGGATATTGGCTTGTGGCCTCAGTTCATGGAATCCCGTCCAAGTTGGTTTCTGCTGCAGAGGTTATCTGACCAGAAAGAGGCTGAGGGGGAGATTGTAGATTTTCAGCTGAAGGAGAGGCACTGCCCAGCAATGGAGCTGAAGCTGAGGTGGCTCAGTTAGGACTTGCTTTGTTATTTGCTGGGTCATGGTGCTAGTGATAAAGAACCTACCTGCCCATGCAGGAGATGCAAGTGATGGGGGTTCAGTCCCTGGGTCAGGAAGATCCCCTGGAGGAGGGCATGGCAACCCACTCCAGCATTCTTGCCTGGAGAATCCCATGGACAGAGGAGCCTGGAGGGCTACAGTCCATAGGGTCACAAAAAGTTGGACACGACAGAAGCAACTTGGCACATAAGCATGCAGTGAAAAAGGAAAATGAAGGGTGCTCTCGCTCAAAATTTAAACATTTCAAGATGGTGATGACAGAGCATTAAAACAAGCCTGAGCCCCCCCCTCCCCTAAGCTTGTGGTCCTGAGAGTCTGCACAGGGCTCACACCAATTAAGCTGGCCCTTAATCTAGTAGTGAAATTACACAGCTCTCAAAGTTCCCACAAGTTAACTCAAGAGAAATTAGGTATAAAGTTCTTCCACAGCCAGAGAAAATCAGTGTGTATCACAGATTTCAAAGAAAGACATCTCTGTACCTCTCTTCCCTCTCTTTCTCTCAATCTTCCGGAAGTCAGAGGCAGCCTGGTAAGCAGCCAGATGAGTAGAAACTAGGCAGAGAAATCAACCTGAACGGGTGTCGCCACCTCCCAGAATATTTGTCTGCTCCCCACTGCAAGAGCAGACAAAATGGGGACGATAGACTTTACACGAAGTTTGGAATTTTAAGTATTTTATAAGATGGACATTTTACTTACTGAAATGAGATAAGTTGAGAAGGAAACAAAATAACTTGACAATTTTTTTTTTTTAACTTCTGAGAAATTATGGGACTTGCCCAAGATTTATCCAAGATGGTCATGAAAAAGAGGTCAGTTTTGACAATGGGTTTACAGGAAAGTGATAGGAAAGAATAAAGATACTTTATGAATGTTCTTCCAAAGAATTTTGCTGGCTCTCTGTATGGTTACATGCAGGATTTTATTTATTTACTCAAACTTTTCTGGGAAAAACACACGCACACAACCATGGGTGTCCACATATATAGATAAATTTGGGGATATACTTCCATGAACCTAACAGGTCATTTGAGAAGACATTGAACTTATGACTTAATTGTGCAATGTCTCAGAATTATATCATTACAAGCCACAGCAAAAATAGAGCAGATAAAAATGTGTGCATTGAAAATAATTGTTGTTGTTTTACCTACATGGAGAAATTCTCTAGGAATCTTAACTGCAGAGGTGAGTTGTAACTCTAGACCAAGGTAAAAATACAAAAAAGGGCATTTTGGTAGTGTTTGGTTTAAAATTATAATTAAATCAGCTGCAACAAACACAAGAAATGTGCTTTTACTGCCCTCTAGTGGTTTTAGTTTTCCACTGCAACATCTCTATTTCAGTAGTCAATATTTCCATCAAATTCACTTCATAGAGACTATTTGNTGGTAGTGTTTGGCTTAAAATTATAATTAAATCAGCTGCAACAAACACAAGAAATGTGCTTTTACTGCCCTCTAGTGGTTTTAGTTTTCCACTGCAACATCTCTATTTCAGTAGTCAATATTTCCATCAAATTCACTTCATAGAGACTGAGAAAAGAAATCTGAAAAAAAAAAAAAGACTTTAATTCTCAAATATTTTCTAGATAACCAAATGTTATTAAGCAGCTTTATGTAGTTGTGTTAAAATATGTGCACTCTCTACAGCAATTTCAAAATTGTTGGTTTTGTCATCTTTTTAAATTTGTGTGTGACTGCTTCATGAGCTCCAAGTTAACTGGTTAGGGTTTAGGTAGGGAAAGGGTGTGGGTATAACTTTATCTTCCATATTAGACATGAAAATAGTCTTATACAAACATTCCAAGAGCTTATGCCTCCTTCCCCCTCTGTTAACAGCTCACCAGAAGCTCACTGTACCCTCCCTGGGTGCTGGTTTGTGCGAAACTGGCTGGCTGGCCCACCTTGCTGCCGCCTTGGCTTCCCCTTGATTCTTTCAGATGCTGCCAACCCCTTGAAAGCCCTGGTTTAGGGCAGTTGCTTGTGGCTTCTACTCCCTGCGCATCTATTCCAGACTCTGGAAAAGCCATTCTAAGTCTTCTGGTTTTCAGTAGGCTTCTTCCTCAGCCCCTTCCCTATACCAAAGAAGCACAAGGAAACGCCTCGATGCCCTCACATCACAGAAGAGCCCCTGTTAACGCAAAGGCTCTGTCTTGGGCTCTCTTTTTTTCCTCAAACTTCTTATGCCTCAACTGTTAGCTCCATCAGAATTTCCTGGAAGATTTGTTAAAACAATGATGTCTGGCCACACCCCTAGAATGTCCGATCAGTAGTCCTGAAGTGGATTCCAAAGACTTGCATTTCTAACAGGTTCCCAGAATATGCTGATGTTTCTTATCCCAGAACCCACATTTATGAACTGCTGGCTTAAACCAGTATTTTCTCAATTGTTCACCTTAAGGTACAAGGAAAAACCAATAAAATGTATTCTTTACTCAAGGGTCAACCTAAGCTGGAAGTCTTTATTGTGGAGAAAGCTCTTGGTCTATTTTGTGGGTTGGTCTTCCTACCTACTCTGGCCAGAGCCACAGATCTTTCTTAGATCTACATCATGAGAGCCAAGTGGTAAAAGCCATAAAAATGTTAAGACCTCTCTGAAAGGTCCATGGCTCTCTGGACTTTCTCATTAGTCCAAACCCAGCTTCCAGCAATTTGTAAAAATTAGTGTTTCGATGTTCCAACCAGCTGATGGGGCTTCTCTGGTGGTTCAGACGGTAAAAAATTTGCCTGCAATGCAGGAGACCTTGGTTCAATCCCTGGGTCAGGAAGATCCCCTGAAAGAGGGAATGGCAACCCTCTCCAGTATTCTTGCCTGGAGAATTCCATGGATAGAGGAGCCTGGCGGGCTATAGTCCATGCAGTAGCAGTCAGACAAGACTGATCAACCCACACACTTACCAGCTGATAGTCCTAGTGGTTTCTGCTTGAGGTCTGACTCTCTGGATTCATCCATGTATTATTTTCCTATTGCTACTTTATCAAGTTGCCACAAGTGTGATGTCTTAAAGCAACACAAATTTATAGTTCTCCAAGTCAGATTTTTGTGTGGGTCTCACTGGGCTAAAATCGTTGAGCTCTTTTTTCAGTTTTCTCTTATTCTAAGGACAGGAGCAACGACTTCTAAATTCTTTATGTAATCTCGACCAACACTAGAAATAGTATTTTTTCATACTAGAGCCATAGTTCTCACATAAGAGTAGCTGATTCTCTTATATTTTTTGTCTTCAGCATTAGACACATCAGTTTAAGAGAGAGGATGTGAAGGGAAGACGATCTCTCCATTATAAAGACTTTGCTTTAAATTTGAGAAATTTGGAGCAAAAAGCAGGCTATAAAAGATTTACATTTCACAGAAATCAGAAGTAGTCTTTCACCTAGTCTTTTGAAAAGAGGACGATTAAAGAAGACAAGAAGACTTATCACAGAATCATAATATGAAAGCCATGCCTTGTATCATCTATTACATGCTTTTCAATACAATGAAAATGTATATTCTATTTTAATTAATTGGGTTAATCTGGAAAACTTAAAACCCTAGAGCACATTATTTTACAGAAATTTTAAAAAATGTGTGTTTATTACTTAAACTACTTCCTAGTCATAGTCAAAGAGCTTGTTTAAATAGTCTAAAAGCTAACGGTTTAATGGTGATCTTAGAAATAGGGGAAAGGACTTAAAATTACCCTTGTACTGTACTATAGCTGTACATAATGAAGAAAAAAATTGCAAACTTACATGCAGGTTTGCAGGTATGCTAGGGGACTTAATATGATTTCACTGAAATATGAAAGGCATTATTGCATTATTGTGTATGCATTATTAATAACCAGGATTCATCATTTGATGGAAACTGTTAGGTAGTTCAGTTCAGTTCAGTTCAGTCGCTCAGTTGTGTCCGACTCTTTGCAACACTATGAATTGCAGCATGCCAGGCCTCCCTGTCCATCACCAACTCCCAGAGTTCACTCAGACTCACGTCCATCGAGTCGGTGATGCCATCCAGCCATCTCATCCTCTGTCATCCCCTTCTCCTCCTGCCCCCAATCCCTCCCAGCA
>SJYV01048032.1:498305-535577 GCA_006410875.1 Neotragus pygmaeus | reverse complement strand
TTGCTTCCTGACCTGCATACAGATTTCTCAAGAGGCAGGTCAAGTGGTCTGGTATTCCCATCTTTTTCAGAATTTTCCACAGTTTATTGGGATCCACACAGTCAAAGGCTTTGGCATAGTTAATAAAGGAGAAATAGATGTTTTTCTGGAACTCTCTTGCTTTTTCCATGATCTAGAGGATGTTGGCAATTTGATGTCTGGTTCCTCTGCCTTTTCTAAAACCAGCTTGAACATCAGGAATTTCACAGTTCACGTATTGCTGAAGCCTGGCTTGGAGAATTTTGAGCATTACTTTACTGACCACAGATCACCATAACAAATATAATAATAATAATAAGGTTTGAAATATTCTGAGAATTATCAAAATGTGACTTAGAGACATGAAGTGAGGAAATGCTGTTGGAAAAATAGCATCAATAGACTTGCTTGACATAGGTTAGCTATAACCCTTCAGTTTGTAAAAAAAAACACAGCATCTGCAAACTGCAAGAAACTGAAGCACAATAACATGAGNATATTCTGAGAATTATCAAAATGTGACTTAGAGACATGAAGTGAGGAAATGCTATTGGAAAAATAGCATCAATAGACTTGCTTGACATAGGTTAGCTATAACCCTTCAGTTTGTAAAAAAAAACACAGCATCTGCAAACTGCAAGAAACTGAAGCACAATAACATGAGATATAAATGTATCTTCTGTGGTAAGGTCTCTTAAGATCTTTGTCCCACTTTTTAATCAGATCATTTGTTGTTTTTTTTTTTTAATTTTACTTTACAATACTGTATTGGTTTTGCCATACATCAACATGAATCTGCCATGGGTGTACACGTGTTCCCAATCCTGATCCCCCTTCCCACCTCCCTCCCCATACCATCTCTCTGGGTCATCCCAATGCACCAGCCCCAAGCATCTTGTATCCTGCATTGAACCTGGACTGGTGGTTCGTTTCTTATATGATATTACACGTTTCAATGCCATTCTCCCAAATCATCCCACCCCCTCCCTCGCCCACAGAGTCCAAAAGACTGTTCTGTACATTTGTGTCTCTTTTGCTGTCTTGCATACAGGGTTATTGTTACCATCTTTCTATATTCCATATATATGTGCTAGTATACAGTATTGGTGTTTTTGTTTGCTGTCGTTTTTAAAATATAAATTCAGTTCTTTATTAGAAGTGTCTTTTACAAATATTTTCTTTTAGCTTATAACTTGTCTTCTCATCCTCATGCCACCATTTTATGCAGAGAAGTTTTTAATTTTGTGAAGTCCAAATTGTGAATTAGTTCTTTTGATAGAATTTGGTGTTGTAAACAGGCATCACCATATCCAAGGTCACTGAGGTTTTCTCCTATGTTATCTTCTAGGATGTTTATGGTTTTGTGTCTCACATTTAGATCTATGATCCATTTTGAGTTAACTCGTAACATATATAAGGTCTGTGTCTGGGTTTATTTCTTTGTATGTAGAAATCCAGTGCCATTCGTTGAAAGACTATATTTGCCCCATTGTATTCCCCTTCCTCCTTTGTCAAAGATCAATGGAATATAGAGATCTATTTCTGTATTCTGTATTTTGTTATGTTTTCTACTTGTCTATTTTGTTCACCAGCCATAGTTTTTTAGTAAATCTTAAAATTGGATACTATCAGTCTTCCAATTTTATTCTTCTCTTTTAATATTGGCTTGGATATTGGCTATTCTGGGTTGTTATCTCTCCACATTTAGCTCTTTAAAAAAAAAATTAAAGTTTTCCTAGAAATCATCCCCCCAAACTCCCTCTTAAATTTACTTCATTGGCAGAACTGTATCACATGGTCATTCCTTAGTAGTATGAGAGATTGGGAAAAAATATATATCAGGCTCTTTCAGCCCCTATTGAGAAAAGAGAAGAAAGGACAATAGTTTTAATGGCTCTTGGATAAGCCAACCATCAGGGTGTGCTAAATTAGTAATAAGGTAAATTACAATAGATTGAACAGCAATGTGAATGAGTAAAATATAAATACATAAATCAACATGGATAACTTTTACAAACAGAGTTTTGAGTCAAGGAAGAAAAACACAAATTTGTACGTGCCATATGATTCCACTTACATAAAGTTCAAAGATGAATAAATTTTATCTGTGGTGTTACAGTTTTGATCCCTGGGATAGGAAAATCCTCTGGAGAAGGAAATGGCAACCCACTCCAGTATTCTTGCCTGGAAAATCCCTTAGACAGGAGAGCCTGTGGGCTACAGTCTATGGGGTCACAAAGAGTCAGACACGACTGAGTGACTAACACTTTCACTCTCATGGTGTTAAAAGTTCAATAGTGACTTCCTTTGGGGACAGAGTAGTGACTAAAAGGGAATATGTGGGGAATTTCTGGGGTATAATATTTTGTCTGTGTATATAAGTCCTGGTTGGAAAGATGTATTTGTTTTGGAAATTTTGTTTAGGTACACACCAATGATCTGCATGTGTGTGTATGTGTGCATGTATCTTCAATTAGTTCAGTACAGTTTGCTCAAAACAAAACAAAAATTGTAATAAAGTCATTTAATTTGAATTATAGCTTAGAATTTGCCAATAATTTCTGGAGATTTTAATATTTTAGTTGTTCTGGGACCTACCTTCATGTAGTACCTCTGTTTTATGAAAGCTGCATTTCTTTTGGAATCAGGCTGATTTCATCTCAACTGGTTGTTCAAGGTGAATGATTTAGAAGAAAAATAAACAAGTAAACAAACACACACATTCATATACTCATATGCGTATGGGTGCATGTGTAAGAGTTTGTCAAATTTCCATTCTAATTTCTTTTAATTCCCACAGAATATTTACATAAAATTGATCCAATTTAGGTTGCATATTTTAAACTCTATCTCCAAGAAGTCTGTAAGCATGTTTTCTATGTAAATTTCTATACATAGTATTAGTATCCTCCATAGAAGGAATGGGGATTTCTGCCAAGTTGAGTTTAATGTACAGAGCATGATTTTTCAGAACACTATATCTATTGTATTACTTGTTATTTATATTCTCACTGCAAAACAGTCTTAAAATGTATTCATGATTTACACAGAAAGGGGCTAGAACTCAATAGCCCTACTAGTGTCAAAGTAAAACTCCATATTCTACCTGTTATGCAAAATAATGATTAATTTAGATCTTAAGATAAAGTGTGTCTATTTATAGGTAGATATAAATTAGCAAGAAAAAATATTTTTAGGATGTAGCAAGAGAAGCAGATCTTCTATAGACTGATCTGTAATCTGCAGAGAAACTTATATGAATTTTTTTTTAGTTTATTTATTTTTTTAAATTTTACTTTACAATACTCTATTTATTTTAAAAAGGAAAACTTTCTAGCTTTAAAATATAGAATAATCTCACATTTTAAAGGATAGAATAACCTTAAGGATCACGAGAAAGATGGAAATACTGAGATGTGAAACAGTGGGTGAAAGAGTCTTCTATAAAAGTCATTGTGGTAGAAAATAAATAAGTTGAATTATACTTGGTTCCTATGAACTTTCTCCCCTTGCTCACTTAAGCTCCAATTCTAATCCTCTGGGTAAGGTCTCCTTTCTTCTCAGCATAGCCCCAAATATGTCCTTGACTTATGCCAAACTGGGCTTCCCTCAGCTCAGTTGGTAAAGAATCTGCCTGCAATGCAGGAGACCCTGGTTCGATTCCTAGGTCAGGAAGATCTGCTGGAGAAGGGATAGGCTACCCATTCCAGTATTATTGGGCTAGCCTTGTGGCTCAGCTGGTAAAGAATCTGCCTGCAGTGTCGGAAACCTGAATTCCATCCCTGGGTTGGGAAGATCCCCTGGAGAAGGAAAAGGCTATCCACTCCAGTATTCTGGCCTGGAGAATTCCATGGACTATAATCCATGGGGTCACAAAGAGTCAGACACAGCTGAGCAAATTTCACTATGCCAAACTTCACAAAAACAGCAATAATGGCAATTCTGGCTTCACAAACTGGCCCTTTTATGTCTGAGTAATAGTTCCCAAATGTATTAGTAGTACTCTTGAAGCATTCTCCTGACTTCTATACCAAATGATAGCTCATTTTTAATCTATAATTTGAGTAACGTGAAGGATATCTTTCTAGTATTATGTAACTCTATTAAATAGTCTTCAGGAGCATATACACAACATGAAATTATATTCTCAACCTCTAACAGTCGGAAAACGTTACACACTAACACAACTCAATGGTGTCATTTAAATTACACATGGTTAAACAACATACCATAGTATAATTATATTTTGGCATCAGGAGAGTCAAGAATTGAAATCTAGAATATGTTAGATGGAAAATAATTATAAACAAAGATTCTATTAATATGTCAGGCTGCAACTTTTTAAACAGTAATTCAGTTTGGGGATCTCAAAAAATTTATTTACTTTACTATGTAGCTTTCCATTTGTTTTATTAAAAGTATATCATAGAATGGACTTGTGGATACCGTGGGGGAGGGAGAGAATGAGATGGATGGAGAAAGTAGCATCAACATATATTCACTATCAGGTATAAGATGGATAGCTGAAGAGCAGATGCTGTGTAGCACAGGGAGCCCAATCTGGTGCTCTCTGATCAGCTGGAAGGATGGCATGGAGGGAGGGGAAGGAGGCTAGGGATGGAAGGGATGTATGTATAATTATGGCTATTTGCATTGTTATATGGCAGAAACCAATACAACATTGTAAAAAAAATTTAATATATTTAAATTTTAAAAAGAGGGAAAAAAGTATATCATAGAGAAGAGTGTGTTGATATATATTTTGGCTTAAGCAGTTTTAATAAATAATGCACCTTTGTGTTTGCTGCCAGTTCTTTCAAAATTCCCCTGTGTTCCTCTCCCCAACTGCATGACCTTCTCACCCTCCACCAAGAGGTTTTCATCATTTTGGCTTTTATAATAATCATCCAATTTTCTTTCATACTGTTTGTTTGTACTGTTCGTGGTGTTCTCAAGCCAAGAGTGATGAAGTGGCTTGCCAGTCCCTTCTCCAGCTGACCACATTTTGTCAGAACTCTCCACCATGACCCATCCATCTTGAATGGCCCTATGTGGCATGGCTCATAGTTTCATTGAGTTAGAGAAGGCTGTGATCCATGTGATCAAATTGGTTAGTTTTCTGTGATTATGGTTTTCATTCTGTCTGCCCTCTGATAGAGAAGGATAAGAGGCTTATGGAAGCTTCCTGATGGGAGACACTGACTGAGGGGAAACTGAGTCTTGTTCTGATGGGTAAGGCCATGCTCAGTAAATCTTTATTACAATTTTCTGTTGGTGGGTGGAGCTATGTTCCCTCCCTATTATTTGACCTGAGACCAAACTATGGTAGAGGTAATGAAGATAATGGGACCTCCTTCAAAAGGTGCCAGGCACACACTGCTACACTCAGTGGCTCCAAACCTGCAGCAGGCCACTGCTGATCCACACCTCTGCCAGAGGCTCCTGGACACTATGCTATCTCATATGCTACTGGAGATTCGTGGAGAAATAACTCTAGAAAGAATGAAGAGATGGAGCCAAAGCAAAAGCAACACCTATTGTGGATGTGACTGCTGATGGAAGTAAAGTCTGATGCTGTAAAGAACAATATTGCATAGAAACCTAGAATGTTAGGTCCATAAATCAAGGTGAATTAGAAGTGATCAAACAGAATATGGCAAGAGTGAACATCAGCATTTTGGGAATCAGCGAACTGAAATGGACTGCAATGGATGAATTTAACTCAGATGACCATTATATCTACTACTGTGGAGAAGAATCCCTTAGAAGAAATGGAGTAGCCATCATAGTCAACAAAATAGTCTGAAATGTAGTACCTGGATTCAATCTCCAAAATGACAGAATGATCTCTGTTTGTTTCCAAGGCAAACCAGTCAATATCACAGTAATCCAAGATTATGCCCTGACCAGTAAGACTGAAGAGGCTGAGGCTAAAGGTGAATGGTTCTATGAAGACCTACAAGACTTTCTAGAACTAACACCCCCAAAAGATGTCCTTTTCATTGTAGGGGACTGGAATGCAAAAGTAGGAAGTCAAGAAATATCTGGAATAACAAGCAAACTTGGCCTTGGAGTACAGAATGAAGCAAGGCAAAAGCTAGTAGAAATTTCCCAAGGGAATCCATTGGTCACAGCAAACATGCTCTTCCAACAACACAAGAGAAGACTCTATACATGAACATCACCAGATGGTCAATACTGAAATCAGATTGATTATACTCTTTGCAGCCAAGGATTGAGAATCTCTATAAAGTCAGCAAAAACAAGACTGGAAGCTGACTGTGGCTCAGATCATGAAGTCCTTACTGCCAAATTCAGACTTAAATTGAAGAAAGTAGAAAAAATCACTAGACCATTCAGGTATGACCTAAATAAAAATCCTTACAGTGAAAGTGACATATAGATTAAAGGGATTAGACCTGATAGACAGAGTGCCTGAATAACTATGGATGGTGGTTCGTGATGTACGTGAGGCAGTAATCAAACCATCCCCAAGAAAAAGAAATGCAAAAAGGCAAAATGGTGGTCTGACAAGGCATTACAAATAGCTGAGAAGGGAAGAGAAGTGAAAAGCAAAGGAGACAAGGAAAGATACACCCATTTGGATGCAGAGTTCCAAAGAACAGCAAGGAGAGATAAGAAAGACTTCCTCAGTGATCAATGCAAAGAAATAGAAGAAAACAATAGAATGGGAAAGACTAGAGATCTCTTCAAGGAAATTAGAGATACCAAGGGAACATTTCATGCAAAAATGGGCTCAATAAAGGACAGAAATAGTAGGGGCCTAACAGAAGAGGAAGATATTAAGAAAAGGTTGCAAGACTACACAGAAAAACTATACAAAAATGATCTTCATGACCCAGATAATCACGTTGGTGTGACCATTCACCTAGAGCCAGATATCCTGGAATGCCAAGTCAGGTGGGCCTTAGGAAGCATCACTATGAACAAAGCTAGTGGAAGTGATGGAATTCCAGTTGAGTTATTTCAAAACCTAAAAGATGATGCTGTGAAAGTGTTGCACTGAATATGCCAGAGAGTTTGGGAAATGCAGTAGTGGCCACAGGACTGGAAAATGTCAGTTTTCATTCCAATCCCAAAGAAAGATAATGAAGAAAAAAATGCTCAAACTACCACATAACTGCACTCATCTCATACCGCTAGCAAAGTAATGCTCAAAATTCTCCAAGCCAAGATTCAACAGTACGTGAACTGTGAAATTCCAGATGTTCAAGTTGGATTTAGAAAAGGCAAAGGAACCAGAGATCTAATTGCCAACATCTATTGGATCATTGAAAAAGCAAGAGAGTTCCAGAAAAGCACCTACTTCAAAAGTTTTATTGATTATGCCAAAGCCTTTGACTGTGTGGATCACAACAAACTGTGGAAAATTCTTAAAGAGGTAGGAATACCAGATTACCTGACCTACTTCCTGAGCAATCTGTATGCAGATCAAGAAGCAACAGTTAGAACTGGACATGGAACAATGGACTGGTTCCAAATCAGGAAAGGAGTACGTCAAGGCTGTATATTGTCACCATGCTTATTTAACTTGTATCCAGAGAAACGCTGGGCTGGAAGAAGCACAAGCTGGAATCAAGATTGCTGGGAGAAATATCAATACCCTCAAATATGCAGATGACATCACTCTAATGACAGAAAGCAGAGAAGAACTAAAGAGCCTCTTGATGATGGTGAAAGAGGAGAGTGGAAAAGTTGGCTTAAAGCTCAACATTCAGAAAACTAAGATCATGACATCTGGTCCCATCACTTCATGGCAAATAGATGGGGAAACAATAGAAACAGTGACAGACTTTATTTTGGGGGCTCCAAAATAAAACCACTGCAGATGGTGACTGCAGCCATGAAATTAAAAGATGCTTGCTCCTTGGAAGAAAAGTTATGACCAACCTAGACAGCATATTAAAATGCACAGACATTACTTTGCCAACAAAATTTCATCTAGTCAATGCTAAAGTTTCTCCAGTAGTCATGTATGCATGTGAGAGTTGGAATATAAAGAAAGCTGAGGGCTGAAGAATTGATGTTTTGGAACTGAGGTGTTGGAGAAGACTCTTGAGAGTTCCTTGGACTTCAAGGAGATCCAACTAGTCTATCCTAAAGGAAATCAGTCCTGAATGTTCATTGGAAGANTGGTTCGTGATGTACGTGAGGCAGTAATCAAACCATCCCCAAGAAAAAGAAATGCAAAAAGGCAAAATGGTGGTCTGACAAGGCATTACAAATAGCTGAGAAGGGAAGAGAAGTGAAAAGCAAAGGAGACAAGGAAAGATACACCCATTTGGATGCAGAGTTCCAAAGAACAGCAAGGAGAGATAAGAAAGACTTCCTCAGTGATCAATGCAAAGAAATAGAAGAAAACAATAGAATGGGAAAGACTAGAGATCTCTTCAAGGAAATTAGAGATACCAAGGGAACATTTCATGCAAAAATGGGCTCAATAAAGGACAGAAATAGTAGGGGCCTAACAGAAGAGGAAGATATTAAGAAAAGGTTGCAAGACTACACAGAAAAACTATACAAAAATGATCTTCATGACCCAGATAATCACGTTGGTGTGACCATTCACCTAGAGCCAGATATCCTGGAATGCCAAGTCAGGTGGGCCTTAGGAAGCATCACTATGAACAAAGCTAGTGGAAGTGATGGAATTCCAGTTGAGTTATTTCAAAACCTAAAAGATGATGCTGTGAAAGTGTTGCACTGAATATGCCAGAGAGTTTGGGAAATGCAGTAGTGGCCACAGGACTGGAAAATGTCAGTTTTCATTCCAATCCCAAAGAAAGATAATGAAGAAAAAAATGCTCAAACTACCACATAACTGCACTCATCTCATACCGCTAGCAAAGTAATGCTCAAAATTCTCCAAGCCAAGATTCAACAGTACGTGAACTGTGAAATTCCAGATGTTCAAGTTGGATTTAGAAAAGGCAAAGGAACCAGAGATCTAATTGCCAACATCTATTGGATCATTGAAAAAGCAAGAGAGTTCCAGAAAAGCACCTACTTCAAAAGTTTTATTGATTATGCCAAAGCCTTTGACTGTGTGGATCACAACAAACTGTGGAAAATTCTTAAAGAGGTAGGAATACCAGATTACCTGACCTACTTCCTGAGCAATCTGTATGCAGATCAAGAAGCAACAGTTAGAACTGGACATGGAACAATGGACTGGTTCCAAATCAGGAAAGGAGTACGTCAAGGCTGTATATTGTCACCATGCTTATTTAACTTGTATCCAGAGAAACGCTGGGCTGGAAGAAGCACAAGCTGGAATCAAGATTGCTGGGAGAAATATCAATACCCTCAAATATGCAGATGACATCACTCTAATGACAGAAAGCAGAGAAGAACTAAAGAGCCTCTTGATGATGGTGAAAGAGGAGAGTGGAAAAGTTGGCTTAAAGCTCAACATTCAGAAAACTAAGATCATGACATCTGGTCCCATCACTTCATGGCAAATAGATGGGGAAACAATAGAAACAGTGACAGACTTTATTTTGGGGGCTCCAAAATAAAACCACTGCAGATGGTGACTGCAGCCATGAAATTAAAAGATGCTTGCTCCTTGGAAGAAAAGTTATGACCAACCTAGACAGCATATTAAAATGCACAGACATTACTTTGCCAACAAAATTTCATCTAGTCAATGCTAAAGTTTCTCCAGTAGTCATGTATGCATGTGAGAGTTGGAATATAAAGAAAGCTGAGGGCTGAAGAATTGATGTTTTGGAACTGAGGTGTTGGAGAAGACTCTTGAGAGTTCCTTGGACTGCAAGGAGATCCAACTAGTCCATCCTAAAGGAAATCAGTCCTGAATGTTCATTGGAAGAACTGATGCTGAAGCTGAAACTCAATATTTTGGCCACTTGATGTGAAGAACTGACTCATTGGAAAAGATCCTGATACTGGGACAGATTGAAGACAGGAGGAGAAAGGGATGACAGAGGATAGATTATTGGATGGCATCACTGATTCAATGGACAAGTGTTTGAGTAAACTCTAGAAGTTGGTGATGGACAAGGAGGCCTGGCATGCTGCAGTCAATGGGGTCACAAAGAATCTTACATGACTAAGTGACTGAATTGAATGGAACTTAATTTTCTTTTCATTATAAATAATTTTACTGCTTATCAATATATTGCTTCCATCTATGAGCTTAATAAATACAACTACTTTATAGTGTCTTTATCAAATTTATTTTATTCAATTAGTGTGGGATTTAGGGGAGATTCATTTGTGTGTGTAGCTTTCCTTCACTCAGTTTCCCCACTAAATAGTATTACATTTTAACATTATTTTCCATTCTGTTTTTGATGGACAATTTGGCTTTCGTGTAATTTGTTGTTAATATTCTTACATAGTTACTCCACTAATGAAATCTGCAGAACATACATTATATGTATATTCACCTTTCCTGTGGAATGCCAATCTGTTTTTGAAAGTGTTTGAGTCAGTTTCCACATCACACCACCATTCTACAAAAGTTCCTATTGTTCGATGTGTGTGCTTATATGTAATAGTGTTGCATTTTTAACTTTTTTCCTGAAAATATGGGTGAGAAATGGTGACTCTATGGTTCTAACTTGGATTTACTTTTTATTACTAATGACATTGAACGTCTTTTCATGCTATTGACCAGTTTTAATTTCCTTTTTGATATATGCTATTTAAGGCTATTTGATTTTCTATTTGTTTTTAACTTTCTTAGTGATGTATATGATAAATTTATATAATCTGGATTCCAGGTTTTTGGTTGTTATCAATAGTAAAAACTTTCTTATTTGTTTTTGTTTGTTTTTTACTTTCTTTGTGGTGTCTAGATGAAGATATGTGTTAAACATTAATGTAAATGGATATATCACTTTCTCCTATGAGACTTGTACATTGTGTATTATATTCAAAAAATCTTTCAAAACTTATTTAAAATAACTTTTAAACTCAAAATCTTTAACATATTTCATGTTTAGTTCTTTAGTACACTTGAAGATGATTTTTAATGTATAAAGTGAGCTAGAAAAAGTGATGTTTTTTTTCTTTTTCTGATAGTCATTTCAGTACCATTATTGGGATGCCACTTCTTTCTATACATAACTACATGTTATCCTTGTAATATATCAAGAGTTTATATAACAATGGTCTGTTTCTGGACATTTTAACTGGTTGCAATATTTTATCCCATGCACATACTGCACTGTCAGTATGTAATTCATTTTATTATCTACTAGGGAAATCTCAATTCTGTCTTTTTCTCTAAGATTTTCTGGTTCTTCTTGGCCCTTTATCTACCAAATAAAATTTTCTAACCTGCAAATCAAATACAATAGAGAAACATTTGGCAATATGATTGGCATTGCTTGAATTTATTGATTAATTTGAGGAACATTAACAGTTTTTCCATATGCATCTTCTAATCCTAGTATATATTTATTTAGATCTTTAAGTTGTTTCACTGAGATTTAATCATATCACACACAAAGATCTGGCACATCTTTTGTTAAAGTCATTCTTAGTTACTTCCTGTTTTGATGTCATCATAAATTTTTTTGTTGTTGTTATTTGTTTTGTTTTTACTAAGAACTTAAGAACAGTTTTAATTTCACAACAAAACTGATGGAAGTACAGGGATTTCTCATATCCCTCCTTATCCCCACACATCTGTGATCTCCATTATCAACACTACTCACCAGAACAGTACGTTTGTTACAGTCGATAAATCTACATTGACGCATCATAATTACCCAAAGCCTATTATGGTTTACTCTTAGTACTGTAATTTTGTGAGTTAGAAAAAATGTATAACGACATGTATCCATCGTTATAGTATCATTATAGAGTAGTTTCACTGCCCTAAAAATTCTCTGCACTCTATTCATATCTCTCCGCACTTAAACCCTGCTAAACACTAATCTTTTTATTGTCTCTATAGCTTTACCTTTTCCAGGATGTCACGTAGTTGGAATTACACAGAGTATGATCTTTTCAGATTGATTTCTTTCACTTTTTAATATGCATTTAAGGTTCCTCTGTACCTGTTTATGTTTTGATAGTGCATCTCTCTTTAGTGGTGAATAATGCTCCATTGTCTGGATGTACTTCAGGTTATTTAGTCATTCACCTATGAAAGGACGTCTTGGCTGTTTCCAAGTTTTAGCAATTATGAAAAGAGCTTCTATAGACATCTGTGTGCAGGTTTTTGTGTGGTTGTAAGTTTTCTGCTTCTTTGGGTAAATACCAAAGAATGTATTTGCTGATTCATATGGTAAGAGTATATTAGTTTTCTAAGAAACTGTCAAACTGTCTTCCAATACGGCTGCATCATTTCACATTCCCACCAGCAATCTATAAGAAGTCCTACTGTTCACCTCCTCATCAGCATTTGCTGTAGATGTTCCAGATAATGGCCATTGTATTAGGTATGTGGGGGTATCTTGTTTTAATTTGCATTTTTCTGATGTTTTATGATGTGAAACATCTTTTCATATGCCTATTTGCATCTGTATACTTCCTTTGGTGAGATATTGTAAGGTCTTTTGCCCATTTTTTTTTAATCCAGTTAATTTCTTATTGTTCAGTTTTAAGAGTTTTTTTGTATATTTTTATATAATCCTTTATCAAACATCTTTTGCAAATATTTCATTCAAGCCTATGGCTTATCTTTTCATTCTGTTGCCGTTATTTTCCACAGAGCAGAAGTTAAAAATTTTTTTTTTATGTTATAAGCATTTATAAATTCCCCTTTGAAGAATGCTTTAACTGAATTCCATAGAGTTTACTATGTTATATTTTCATTTTCATTCAGCTAAAATATTTTCTAATTTCCTTTGAGGCATAGGTTATTTTGAATCATGAACTTAAACTTTCAACTGTTCAGGGATTTTCTTGTTTTCTTCTTGTTATTTGTTTTTAGTATAATTCCAGTATGGTCAAAGAACACACTTTGTATGATTTCCATTATTATATATTGGTCAATGTGTGTATTATAATCCAGAATCTCATCCATCTTGGTGAATATTCCTTGTGCTCCCATAAAGAAAGTGTATTTTGCTGTTCTTTAATGGAGTTCTATAAATATGAAGTAAATCAAGTTAGCTGGTAGTATTATTTTGTTCTATATCCTTGCTGACTTTCTTTTAAGTACTTTTATTTATTGTTGAGAAAGGACTGTTCAAATCTCCACCTATAATTTTGAATGTGTCTATCTTTGCTTTTGGCTCTGTAGGTCTTTGCTTTGTATATTTTGAATATCTGTTGTTAGGTTCATATACATTGGGAATTATTACATTTTGGTAAATCAAAACTTTTTTTTTTTTTCATCATATAATGTTGGAGAAGACTCTTCAGAGTCCCTTGGATTGCAAGGAGATCCAATCAGTCCATTCTGAAGGAGATCAGCCCTGGGATTTCTTTGGAAGGTCTGATGCTAAAGCTGAAACTCCAGTACTTTGGCCACCTCATGTGAAGACTTGACTCATTGGAAAAGACTCTGATGCTGGGAGGGATTAAGGGAAAGAGGAGAAGGGGATAACAGAGGATGAGATGGCTGGATGGCATCACTGACTCGATGGATGTGAGTTTGAGTGAACTCTGGGAATTGGTAATGGACAGGGAGGGCTGGCGTGCTGTGATTCATGGGGTCGCAAAGAGTCAGACACGTCTGAGCGACTGTACTGAACTGAACTGAATGTCCTTTATTTCTGGCAATGTTTTTTGCTCTGAAGTCTGCTTTGTTATATTAGCACAGTCAGTCCAGTTTTCTTCTGACTAGTTCTTGCATAGTATATCATTTCTCATTATTTCAATCTACCTATAGCATTATATTTTAAGTGACTATTTAAAAATAGTAATTAAAAATTTTTTAAATTTAATTTTCTAAATTTGTTCTGATCATCTTTGCTTCAGATCACATATATTTAATATAATTATAGTTATGTTTAGATTTAAAACTATCATTTTTTGTTTGTTTGTTTTCTGGGTTTTTTTGTTTGCTGTTGTTGTTGTTGGTTCCCTTTACTTTGCATTATTCTGCTTCCCATTTCCAGTCTCCTTTGGGTTAAAAAATTTAAGACTAATTCAAGACTATATATTTACTCTTTCTGTTGCTCTTCCTTCATTCCTAAAGTCATGAGTGATTTTCTAGAATCATTTGCCTTCTTTCTGAAAAGCTTCCTTTTAGAAAATTCTTTCAAAGCAGATAGATACAAATCTCTCAGTTTTTTTAAATCTGAGAATATTTTTAATTTATATTCACTACTGAAGAATACTTTATTTAGATAAAAATTCTAGGTTGACAGTTTTTTCTTTCAACATTTTAAGAATTTTATACCAGTTCTTTTTGCTTTTTATGTTTTTTTGTTAAGAAATCTCAGTTGTGAGACTGTGTGTTCCCTCTTTAGTTGATGTGTCATTTTTCTCTGATTGCTTTCAATATTTTTTATCTTGGGGTTTTAGCAGTTTGATTATGCTGTATCTGGGCATAGGTTTATTTGGGTTTACCTGGATCAGATGGTAAAGGAGACTTGGATTTGATCTCTGGGTTGAGGAGGTCCCTTGGAGAAGGCTACCCACTACATTATTTTTGCCTGGAGAATTCCATGGGCAGAGGAGCCTAGTGGGCTACAGTCCATGGGGTCACAAAGAGTTACACATGACTGAACGACTAAAACTTTCCCCTTTTTTTTTCTCTTTAGCCTCTTGAACCTCTAGATTTACGGTTGTTGGTTTGTTCCATTTTGTTTGATTTTTTTTCCCCCAAACATGGGAAGATTTCAGCCATTATTTAATCTTTTTTTCATCACTATCCTATTTTTATGGAACTCTATTGGTGTATTGTTACGCTTCCTGGTATTTTCCCATTGATTCCTAAGACTATTTTTCTCTGTGTTTTTCTCTTTATTGTTCAGATTAAATTATTTATTAAACTAAATTATTTATATTGTTCAGTCTTCAAGTTTACTGAATGACTCTTTCCTCTGCCATGTTCATTCAGCTACTGAGCCCATTCAATGAGATTGGGGAAGGGGGAGGTCACTGTTGTATTATGCAATGTTAAAATTCCAATTTGATTCTTCTTAATTTCTTCGCTGAAACGTTTTAGTTTAACACTTACTGCAAGAGTGTTCATGATTGTTTCTTGAAGCATTTGTATAACAGCTACATTGAAGTCTCTTTCAGATATTTCCAACATTTGTATTCTCAGCGCGGCCAAGAGGAGCTACCCCAGGTCTGAGGTCAGTGGTGGCCAGGAGGAGACACCCAGCATCCGAGGCCAGTGGCGGCCGGGAGGAGACACCCCATGTCTGAGGCCAGGGGCAGTGACCCTGAGGAGCCACCCCAAGCCCAAGGCAAGGGGAGGCAGCTGGGACAAGCCACCTATGACAGAGGCCAGGGCTGACGGCCAGGAGGAGCAACCCCAGGAGCGGTGGCTGTGCAGGCATAGGAGGGCCTAGAGGAGCTAGCTCACACTGAAGGTCAGGAACGGCAGCATTAAAGAGATATCCCTCCTCCAAGGTAAGGAGCAGTGGCTGTGTTTTGCTGAAGCAGCCGTGAAGAGATACCCCATGCCCAAGGTAAGAGAAACCCAAGTAAGATGGTAGGTGNGTGTCTGATAAGAACTGTTAATATACATTCTCTCAACAAATTTTTAAGAGATTTTTAATAATTCTTTAAGAGATTATTATCACAGTAACCCAAGTCTATGCCCCAACAAGTAATGCTGAAGAAGCTGAAGTTGAACAGTTCTATGAAGACTTATAAGACCTTCTAGAACTCACACCCAAAAAAAGATGTCCTTTTCATTTAGGGGATGGAATGCAAAAGTAGGAAGTCAAGAGATACCTGGAGTAACAGGCAAATTTAGCCTTTGAGTACAAAATGAAGAAGGTCAAAGGCTAACAGAATTTTGCCAAGAGAACGCACTGGTCATAGCAAACACCCTCTTCCAATAACACAAGAGAAGACTCTACACATGGGCATCAGCAGATGGTCAATACTGAAATCAGATTGATTATATTATTTGCAGCCAAAGATGGAGAAGCTGTATACAGTCAGCAAAAACAAAACTGGGAGCTGACTATGGCTCAGATCACAAATTTCTTATTGAAAATTCAGACTTAAATTGAAGAAAGTAAAGAAAACCACTAGACCATTCAACTATGACCTAAATCAAATCCCTTATGATTATACAGTGGAAGTGAGAAAAAGATTCAAGGGATTAGATCTGATAGACAAGGTGCCTGAAGGACTATGGACAGAGGTTCATGACATTGTACAGGAGGCAGGGATCAAGACCACCCCAAGAAAAAGAAATGCAAACAGACAAAATGGTTGTCTGAGGAGGCCTTGCAAATAGCTGAGAAAGGAAGAGAAGCTAAAGGCAAAGGAGAAAAGGAAAGGCATACCCATCTGAATGCAGAGTTCCAAAGAATATCAAGGAGAGATAAGAAAGCATTCCTCAGCTATCAGTGCAAAGAAATAGAGGAAAATAATAGAATGGGAAAGATTAAAGATCTCTTCAAGAAAATTAGAGATACCAAGGGAACATTTCATGCAAAGATGGGCTCGATAAAGACAGAAATGGCATGGACCTAAGAGAAGCAGAAGATGTGAAGAAGAGCTTGCAAGAACATATAGAAAAACTGTACAAAAAAGATCTTCTTGACCTAGATAACCACAATGGTGTGATCACTCACCTAGAGCCAGACATCCTGGAATGTGAAGTCAAGTGGGCCTTAGGAACCATCACTACAAACAAAGCTAGTGGAGGTGATGGAATTCCAGTTGAGATATTTCAAATCCTNTGGGAGGGATTGGGGGCAAGAGGAGAAGGGGATGATAGAGGATGAGATGGCTGGATGGCATCACTGTCTCTATGGACATGAGTCTGAGTGAACTCCAGGAGTTGGTGATGGACAGGGAGGCCTGGCGTGCTGTGATTCATGGGGTCGCAAAGAGTCGGACATGACTCAGTGACTGAACTGAACTGAACATCAGTGTCAATTGATTATCTTCTCTTAGGTGAATTGAAGTATTTGTGGCTCTTTCTATGTCAAGTCATTTTAGACATATTGTGAATCACTTTAAGAGACTTTAATTCTTATTTGAACACTATGCAGAATATTGGTATTTTTGTTTTAGTAAGTTCAGGCTACTTGTTCTAATCTACAACTTGTGAGCTATGGTTTTAGTGTTATTTAAGTTTTTAAAACCTTTGTTACACTCTTAATTCTCTTTTGGATGTGTGCCCCACAGTGGTCAATTCCAGACCTACTCTAGTTTATTAGTTTAGATTTTACCGTTGGAATGAGATCTATGCATATACAGATTAAGGAGAAGCCCTGATTTTCCTAAATTATATTTTTGGATCACTTTTATAAGGTCCTTCCTCTCCATTATCTCCCCCTGTACTTTGATTTCCCGGAGATTCAGTTTTTGGTGGGTTCTCTAGTGAAACCACTCTGTGATGTACTTCCATGAGGGGACCCACACTCTGGCCTTACTGGAATGAGGACTGGGAGACATATAAAGCAATGGGCCAGTCCTATTCTTTTGAAGCTATGGCTACAACAAAAGGAGAAAAAGGTGCCCTTCCCTCAGAGCTTTAGCCTTTTCAGCTTTCTGTAGATATCTGTCTTTCCCGCAAGAGTTCCCTGAAGACTGGGGCAAGAAAATAGAACCAAGCAGCAAGGAAAAAAATAATGATGAATTTCTGTATTTCTTCTCAGCATTAGGAATTCTTGTTTCTGGTCTTCAAGACAGAACTAGTGAGCTTATCCAAAAGCTCTCACTCTCTGCCACAGGTCACACTCATGAGTTTACACCTGCACTGCATTCAGGGAAGAGTACTGGAGGAAAAGAAATTGTAAACTCACTGTCTATTCAGTGCTACTTTGAAATTGTAGTGTTCGTCTCTATCCAGCCTACTGCAGAAGAATTTTAGACTTGCCACGGTTGATTCATGCATTCTGTCCTGGTTTCATAGATGCACTCAGTAAAGGTAAAATGTGCTTATTTCATTTCATCCAGAATGTCATCTTATTCTTTATAATTTCATATTCCTTGAAAAAATTTGTTTCACAATTATCTTATAATTATCACATATTTTATTTCATTTGCTATGTCTGACAATTCCTATATATAAAGTATTTTCCTGTTATTGTTGCTACTGCCTCTCTACTGTGACTTGTCAAAATTTTCAGTTCTCTGGAATCCTATTAGAAATTCTTTGAGAACTAGGTTAAAAGTAGACTCTCAGAAGATTTCTCTTAGTTTTTAGAAGTTGAGTGCATTACCAATTTGAGGTAACAGAAAATTAAAATGCTGACCTGAGTTTGTTCAGATCATACAAATATGAATTCTAACTTCAAATTGGTGTAAGGTAGGCTTGTGATTATATTTTAGAGGCAGGCATATTCTTTTTGCTTGTTTTTTTTCTGTTTTCTTTTTTTCAGTGCTGAGTCAAGATAATACATTTGTCTTGAAGTTGAGAGAAGGAGGCTTGTTGGATATGTCTTCTTTTAGACTCCTCTACCTGATAAAGAAGCCCAGAGACCCATTTCCAGTCCCTGATGCCGTAGAGGCTATGGACAGCAAACTTCAGTGCTTCCACTTCTTCAAAAGTCACCTGAAGATTCCTGCCTTCGGATGGACTTTGACTTGAGTATTTCTCTCTTTCCCTGTCAATACCTCTCCATATTTAAAATGCTTTATTTCAATTTATCTGGTACTCCAGTTGTTTTCATTGAAACTACCTAAAGAACTAAGTAACCATATAATTGGAAATGGAACTTTCTACATGTTTGTTTTAATGGTGATTTTTTCATATTTCTGGAATATTCATTGGCTGTATTTGTGCATCTAATTTTTTAAATGGTAGAAAAACATTTTTATTTTCAAAATTTTTATTTTCTTATTTGATTACACTCAAGGAAAACAATTTGACAGTATTGTTTTCTTTGTATTTTTAAAATCTGATTATACAAATGTTATCCTAGTGTTTACCTTAGAATTCTATTATTTTTTAAAATGTTACAACTTATAAAACTAAGCATACTCTTACCACATGACTCATCACTCAAACTCCCTGGTATTTACCCAAGGGAGGTGAAAACTGATGTCTGCACAAAAGTCTGTTTATAAAGGCTTATTTCACAATTGCTAAAACTTGGAAACAGTCAAGTTGTCCTTCAGTAAATGAATGGATAAATAAACTGGTACATCCAGATAATGGTATATTATTTAGCATTACAAAGAAATAAGTTATCCAGTCATAACAAGACATGGAGGAACCTTGAATGCATATTACAGAGTGAAAGAAGCCAATCTGAAAAGACGTCATACTGAATGATTCCAACCACATGAAATATGCCTCTGGAAAATGTAAAAACATAGAGGCAGTAAAAAATTTCATAGTTGCCAGAGGTTAGCTGAGCCCAGAGGATTTTTAAGGCAGTAAAACTACTCTGTAGGATACTATAATGGTGGGTGCACATCATTATGCATTTGTCCAAACCCATAGAATATAAAACAAAAAGTGTTAAATGTAATGTAAACTGTGGGCTTTGGGTGATAATGATGTGTCAATCTTTGTTCACCAATTATTAAAAAAAAGTACCACTATGTCAGTTCAGTTCAGTCACTCAGTCGTGTCCGACACTTTGCTATCCCATGAATCGCAGCACACCAGGACTCCCTGTCCATCACCAACTGCCAGAGTTTACCCAAACCCATGTCCATCGAGTCGGTGATGCCATCCAGCCATCTCATCCTCTGTCGTCCCCTTCTCCTCCTGCCCCCAATCCCTCCCAGCATCAGGGTCTTTTCCAATGAGTCAACTCTTTGCATGAAGTGGCCAAAGTATTGGAGTTTCAGCTTCAGCATCAGTCCTTCCAATGAACACCCGGGGCTGATCTCCTTTAGAATGGACTGGTTGGATCTCCTTGCAGTCCAAGGGACTCTCAAGAGTCTTCTCCAACACCACAATTCAAAAGCATCAATTCTTCAGCGCTCAGTCTTCTTCACAGTCCAACTCTCACATCCATACATGAGCACTGTAAAAACCATAGCCTTGACTAGATGGACCTTTGTTAGCAAAGTAATGTCTCTGCTTTTGAATATGCTATCTAGGTTGGTCACAACTTTCCTTTCAAGGAGTAAGTGTCTTCTAATTTCATGGCTGCAGTCACCATCTGCAGTGATCTTGGAGCCCCAAAAAATAAAGTCTGCCACTATTTCCCCATCTATTTNTTGAGTCGGCCAAAGTACTGGAGTTTCAGCTTTAGCATCATTCCTTCCAAAGAACACCCGGGGCTGATCTCCTTTAGAATGGACTGGTTGGATCTCCTTGCAGTCCAAGGGACTCTCAAGAGTCTTCTCCAACACCACAATTCAAAAGCATCAATTCTTCAGCGCTCAGTCTTCTTCACAGTCCAACTCTCACATCCATACATGAGCACTGTAAAAACCATAGCCTTGACTAGATGGACCTTTGTTAGCAAAGTAATGTCTCTGCTTTTGAATATGCTATCTAGGTTGGTCACAACTTTCCTTTCAAGGAGTAAGTGTCTTCTAATTTCATGGCTGCAGTCACCATCTGCAGTGATTTTGGAGGCCCCCAAAATAAAGTTACCCACTGTTTTCCCATCAATTTCCCATGAAGTGACGGAACCAGATGCCATGATCTTAGTTTTCTGAATGTTGAGCTTTAAGCCAACTTTTTCACTCTCCTCTTTGATTTTCATCAAAAGGCTTTTTAGTTCCTCTTCACTTTCTGTTATAAGGATGGTGTCATCTGCATATCTGAGATTATTGATATTTCTCCTGGCAATCTTAATTCCAGCTTGTGCTTCCTCCAGCCCAGCAAGATGTCAATAATAGGAGAGGCTATGCTTGTATGTAGGTGGTATGTAGAAGATTCTTCCACTCAGTTTTTCTCTGAACCTAAAAGTACTCTAAAAAATAAAGTCTATTAAGAATAAAGGTACACAGAAAATTTTGTTATAACCACATTATGTAGATACTAGCCTCAACTAATTGCTGAGTAAGAAAACATAAATCATTTACCATATCATTATCTTTAAACATGATATTAGATGATAAGAACAAAATTTGAAAGAAAAAAATCTTGCTTATCCTATTGTATAATTTAATAATTTATTCTATCAAGAAATATAGTCATTCTGTAATTAGGCTTCCCTTTCACTGAGCTGGTAAAGAATCCACCTGCAATGGGAAGACCTGGGTTCAATCCCTGGGTTGGGAAGATCCCCTGGAGAAGCGAAAGGCTACCCACTCCAGTATTCTGGACTGGAGAATTCCATGGACTGTATAGTCCATGGGGTCACAAAGAGTCAGACACAATTGAGTGATTTTCACTTTCACTTCACTTTTCACTTTCTCCAATTAGTAGCTAGAAGCTATGTAGATTGAGTTATTGTTTGTCAAATTAAACTATAAGCTCATATTATTTGTAGAATTGCAGAAGAGCATAGAACAAACTAGTTCTCCATTTTATTCTAAGTACCTAATACTTCTTAAAATAGAAATTATTAATTTTTCATAGCTCTGTAAAATAATTTTAGTTATAAAGCTGTTATAGATAAAAGGATCTCTTTTTATACTCTATTTTCTTTTATACTCTATTTATGTATGGATGTGAGAGTTGGACTGTGAAGAAAGCTGAGCGTCGAAGACTTGATGCTTTTGAACTGTGGTATTGGAGAAGACTCTTGCAAGTGCCTTGGACTGCAAGGAGATCCAACCAGTCCATCCTAAAGGAGATCAGTCCAGGGTGTTCATTGGAGGGACTGATGTTGAAGCTGAAACTCCACAACTTTGGCCACCTGATGTGAAGAGTTGACTCATTGGGAAAGACTCTGATGCTGGGAGGGATTGGGGGCAGGAGGAGAAGGGGACGACCGAGGATGAGATGGCTGGATGGCATCACTGACTCAATGGACGTGAGTTTGAGTGAACTCCAGGAGTTGGTGATGGACAGGGAGGCCTGGCATGCTGCAATTCATGGGGTTGCAAAGAGTCGAACATGACTGAGCGACTGGACTGAACTGAGCTATATTCTCCTCATCCTTTGCACCTCTTACAGTTCATTTTTACTAATTAAATTCCAGGAAGCAGAAAAAAAATAGAAGTTCGGTGGAGATACTTGGAAGACAATATCATAAGGGATTNGAACATGACTGAGCGACTGGACTGAACTGAGCTATATTCTCCTCATCCTTTGCACCTCTTACAGTTCATTTTTACTAATTAAATTCCAGGAAGCAGAAAAAAAATAGAAGTTCGGTGGAGATACTTGGAAGACAATATCATAAGGGATTCAGAATGAATCATGTAGGAAAAAGTACGGCTCTGGAAGAGGTAGGATATAAACTGAAGCTGTTTTCTTAATTGGCCTGAAGAAATATCTTAGATCCTATAGGAACTTCCTAGAAGTAAACATAAAAGATATTTAGTTCTGTTACTGCATCTCTTAGGATAATATCTGATGAGGTGATAATAGAGGAGTGAAAAGGGATGGTTTTATGTAAAATGAACAAAAATGAGTCTGAACAGCGAACTAACTCTCAGGATGTAAACACTTAGTCATATTGAAAACAATTTCAGTTGGAAGAAAACTGATAAATATCCACATGTCTGAACCTTCAGAAGATTTTGATTATAAACTGAATTAACATCTTGAATGTTGAAGGGATCATTTATATTTTGATTGAGCTAAATTTTCAATGAAGATAAATGAAGTCAGATTAAAAAAAAAACTGTCTATTTGGTGATTTGGTCCACAAATTACAAATATATATGATAACTTACATTGAATAAAATAGAAAATGAAGCAAATAAAAAGAGTAATAAATATAAATGTTATCACTTCATAATAGTTTATAACATTCAGATTTAAAACATATGGTTAAGGTGTAGCAATTCTCTTTAACTTGAAATTTTAAAAATCTCTCTATAGCCTACACACAATATGAATGAAATACACATTTACTTAAATGTTTAGAGGAGCCCCCTGTTACAGATAATAAAAACTGCTTATACATATGCAATTGTGTCAGATAATATTTGTAAAACATTTTCTAAGATAAGCAGATGGGAATACTTTACTACTATGGCATTTCACCACGACAAGGGAGACCCTCTTGCAAAGAATATCAAACCCATCTTATCTTTATATTGTTAAAAAATCAAAATATTAAAAAGCTATTAGATGAGTCCTTGGTTCAATCTGTGCTTTAACTGGCCCACAAGACATTTTCAGAGATCAAATTATTGAAAACAGAGAGCATATTGCAAGTGAATAACACTTTCTACTAAAAAAAAAAATTTCAAATATGTGGTATAATGTTCTGTAGTCTTCACAGAATGTATTAAGTTTGAGTATTTAAACTCTAATTTATGATTTTTATCATAAAAATAAATATGGGCTTCCCTGGTGGCTCAGACAGTAAAGTGTCTACCTACAGTGTGGGAGACCCAGGTTCTATTCCTGGGTCAGGAAGATGCTCTGGAGAAGGAAATGGCACCCCACTCCAGTACTCTTGGCTGGAAAATTCCATGGATGGAGGAACCTGGTAGGCTACAGTCCATGGGGTCACAAGGAGTTGGAAACAACTGAGCGACTTCACTTCAATTATGATTTTTATAATAAAAATGAAGCATAGTACCAGGGACATATTATCCTTGACAAAAATTGATTCTTTTAACAAAGAAATTTAGAAAGTGATTAGTCAATTATATAATCTAATTATGACAACATTATGGAAAAGTTTATGACTTTCCATACATTCTTCTCAATCTTTTGTAAGCACTTTTTTTTTCCTTGGCAAAGACCGTGAACTCACAGTCATTAACTAAAACACAAGCCCTTTTTTCTTTAATACATAATCTATTTTTGGAATAGTTAAATAAAAGAATCACTTCAGCACTCATCATGTCAAATTCTAGTGCTTTTCACCAAAACCCTCTGTGGTTTAAAGTCACTTTTCATAGTAAGGTTAAAAAAAATGACATACATTAGTAAACCCCTAAATTCTTAAGTTTTGCTAACTTTTTTTTTATTATATATGCTTAAAATGTTATACTGCTAGGGCTTGTGAGTGCCTTATTAGCTTACTCTCAAATTTCCATATTTATCTTAAAGTGTTAAGAAATAAGCTTGATAGTATTTTAATTATGCTGTAANTTTTGCTAACTTTTTTTTTTATTATATATGCTTAAAATGTTATACTGCTAGGGCTTGTGAGTGCCTTATTAGCTTACTCTCAAATTTCCATATTTATCTTAAAGTGTTAAGAAATAAGCTTGATAGTATTTTAATTATGCTGTAAGAAAAAGATAATATGTTATAAATAATGGTCATCAATAAACTCAGAATAATCTTACTAGTTATTCAACATTATACTAATCATAGTTCAGAACTTGCAATTGTTAATATGCTATAACTTTTTTGGTACATAAACTAAGATGTGTCCCTAAAATTGTAAGTCCTTCTAACACAAAAATGGGACTGAAATCTTATTTCATTTAGCTTTTTCAAACTTCATTAAATTAATCAGCTTTCAGCATTCATTCAGCTTTTTCTATTGCTAGCTAAATGTTAATATGTTGTTGTATTTATAATATGCTAGGGTATAATTGCAACCCACTCCAGTACTCTTGCCTGGAGAATCCCATGGACGGAGGAGCCAGGTAGACTGCAGTCTATGGGGTTGTAAAGAGTCAGACGCGACTGAGCAACTTCACTTTCACTTTCATACATTGGAGAAGGAAATGGCAACCCACTCCAGTGTTNGAGATCCAACCAGTCCATCCTAAAGGAGATCAGTCCTGAATATTCATTGGAAGGACTGATGCTTAAGCTGCAACTCCAATACTTTGGCCACCTGATGTGAATAACTGACTTATTGGAAAAGGCCTTGATGCTGGGAAAGATAGAATGCAGGAGGAGAAGGGGATGACAGAAGATGAGATGGCTGGATGGCGTCACTTACTCGATGAACATGAGTTTGAGTAAGCTACTGGAGTTGGTGACGTACAGGGAAGCCTGGCATGCTGCGATCCATGGGGTTGCCAAGAGTCAGACATGCCTGAGTGACTAAACTGAACTGAATTGAATCCTTTGGCAAGCACACCATTAAACAAATTAGCAGATAGAGCCTCTACAGTGGCTTATTTTACTTAATTGTTCATTATTGACTTAATTGATGGTTCATGTCAAGTAGCACAAGTAATTGATGATGTTGGTAAAATAACTGCCAGGGCCAAATTCATGAAGACTCTTTCATCACACATTTTAAGAAAAGATGATAATTTACAAATACTTGGGTGGTCTTGAAGGAAACTTGCATTGGATAATTAAACCTAACACCTCTCTTTCTGATGGGGCTTATTTTCTAAATGACAAGAGATATCATAGTTTACACCAGGCTGCTATTATCTTTGGTACTATACACATGACCTTTTAGGTTTGTTTTCTTTAATAAAATATATGATTTTTCTTGGACAAAAGCCACGTCTTTGTAGGTTATCATTCTTTCAATTATTAATAGACCCTATAAAAAAGAGGTGTTCTACGATCATAAAAGGTTTTTCTCCAGATTTAAGAGCATGTAAAGAATTGTCAATAATAGCTTAATCTTTCTTCAAATATGTGTGGAATGAGGTAATAACTTTTGATTTTGAAAGTCAATAATTCTGGATGTCTGAGATTTAATTGGAAAGAACTAAGATCACCACAAAGTTTACTACAGAAACTCCTGGAGCTGGAAGTAACAAAATACACAAAAAATAAAAAGAGAGGCTCTCAAATTTAATAAAACTATATTTTGTCTTTTTCCTACATGTGTTTACTTTTTTGATTGTCTTTCAGTTCAGTTCAGTCACTCAGTCGGGTCTGACTCTTTGTGACCCTAGGGACTGCAGCATGCCAGACTTCCCTGTCCTTCACCAACTCCCGGAGTTTACTCAGACTCATGTCCATTGAGTTGGTGATGCCATCCAACCATCTCATTCTCTGTTGTCCCCTTCTCCTCCTACCTTCAATCTTTCCCAACATCAGGGTCTTTTCCAATGAGTCAGTTCTTCACATCAGGTGGNTCCATTGAGTTGGTGATGCCATCCAACCATCTCATTCTCTGTTGTCCCCTTCTCCTCCTACCTTCAATCTTTCCCAACATCAGGGTCTTTTCCAATGAGTCAGTTCTTCACATCAGGTGGCCAAATATTGGAGTTTCAGCTTCAGCATCAGTTCTTCCAATGAACATTCAGGACTGATTTCCTTTAGGATTGACTTTAACAGTTGCTATTCTGAGTAAGCCAAACTGTAGGTCTTACTTTTCATTCTTGTCTTAGCTTTCTAGGACATTGGGTTTGTGCCTGAATTTTAGTTATATTTATCAAAGCCAAAAATAGAGGTTTTCTGAGAAAGTGTCTGTGATGAAAAATGTTATAACTCAGCTAGTTCAGCACATGTAACCTGTAAGTTGCTTTAACCATGCCTCTGGGACATACTTTAGTAAGTACTTTAAAAAGTGATACTGAATAAATTAACTCAAGTCCGAGAGAAGTCTCTTAGTACTTTAACAGAAAAGTCTTTGAAAAGAACTGAGTCTGGATATGAACTTATTCTGATGACCACTTCTCAGGTAAATGATTAGGTTGCTTGGTTTATTTATAGTAAACAAGGGAAATTTTTCCCAAGTTAACTCTATTTTAAAGAAAGACTACCTCCTCTCTGTTTTAGCTTTCCCCCTCCCTCCTGCTGTTACCTGAAAAACTCATTTCCCCCACTTGGTGGGTGTCAGTTTAAGAAACACAACCAAAGACTGGGAGAAGGAAAGGTTTATTACTTGCAGCAAGTATGGAGAACACTGGGGATCTTTCCCAACACAGTGTCTCTCCAAACAGCAAAACTGGAGATGTTTTAAGCTAAAAGGGGCTTAAAACACATATCTGTGAAGGGGCTTGAGTGGTGGCCAGAGTCCAAGTTTTAGCTGATGGAAGTCACAGTGTCCAGAAAAGGTCAACACCATTACCCCTCAGGTCTCAGTTGATCTGGAGGTTGAGTCTTCAGGTTAATCTTTACCACTGAAACAGAACTGGGTGTCTTTACAGCTAGTTTATTATTTTTGCTGTTGTTACTTCTCTCATCTGATGACAGTCATTTATTTCTGCATTTTTTTATCCCCTAAAGATAATTAATTACTGAGACATGTTCAAGGGCAAGTATTGTGGCAAGGCTTAGACCACAAAATGACTGAGACCAAACATGGCTTCTCTCATGTCCAGGAAGCCAGGCTTGCTTCTCTCTCTGGGGGCGCCCTACTCTATCTGCTTGCATACCCTTTATGCTTTCCTTCGTCTTTTGTCTGCATGTTCTTCTTCTTCTCCCCGTTTCCCCAGTGTCTTCTCTTCCCTTCTGTGATTCTTCTTTATTACTCTTTCCCTCTCCTTATTTAATGTCTTCTCTTTTTTAAAGTAGTCATAAAACAAAGATGATATTTTTATATTGAGGTTTGATTTCTTCTCAGTTCAGTTCAGTCACTCTGTCNTCATAAAATAACACAATAGCAAAACCTGAGGGGAGGGTGAGGAGAATCTGATTTTCACAGTTACTACATTATAATATGTAAAATGTTCAGTTTTCAGTAGAAAGTATAATTGATATGATAAAAGGGAGTTACAATCCATTCATATGTAATAAACAAGAGAAGCCTAGAAATTAGAATTATGAGACAAAGCCTTTAAAATAGCTGTCTTAAATATAGACTCAAAGGGCTAAAGGGACAAAGGATCAGAGAAAATAAAGAGAATAATATTTTAGCAGACAGAGAATATTAATAAAGATACAAAAATTGCAAATAGAAAAAAGGGATTTGGTAAATGCATGTGAGAACCTGGGAGATTTATTCATTCATTAATGCATAAATTTAATGAGCACCCATTCCTCATGCACAGTAAATACAATTATGAATAAAACATAATCTTGGGCTTTAGGAAGCTCACTGTCCAGCACAATAACAGACATACAAGCAGATAATTCCACATGTAACATGTTAAATGATTAATAGTAGGGGGCATGGTGGAGGGAGCTGTTAAACTTGCCCAAAGAACTTGGTAAAATGTCCTAGAAAAACACTTTTTCAGCTGTATCATAAGGTGAGTAAACCTTGCCATGTATACAACATGAAGGAAAGCTTTCTAAGGAGAAAGGATCAGCAAGTACAAAATGTACGGTTTATTTTCTGTTCAGAGGATGACCATGGAAATGAGGTATCAAGAACATGGGATCAGCATTAAGAAATTACACAATAAATGGAGGTTTATGCAAGATTTTTAAAGACCCTTTGTACCTTTCTAAGGACCTCAAATTTTATCCTGACTACTTAACTATGTATCCATTATAGAATGGCTAGTTGAGGACAATATGGTCTTTAATGTAAGAGCAGAACTCGGGAAGAGACAGAGGTAGAGGAGGAGCTTCTTTAAATAGTGTTAAAAAAATGAAAATATTAATCACTCAGTCATGTCTGACTCTTTGTGACCCCATGAACTGTAGCTAGCCTGCCAGACTCCTCTGTCCATGGAATTCTCCAGACAAGAATACTGGAGTAGATAGCCTTCCCTTCTCCAGGGGATCTTCCCAACTTAGGAATTGAACCTGGATCTCACGTATTGCAGGCAGATTCTTTACTGTGTAGCTACCAGGGAATAACCTGGTTCTTACTGGGGGGAAAATATGGGCAGAATGGAATGGATCTAGGATCTATGGATGAGGTTGGACTGTTGGACTTTTGACTGTGGTGATGGTGGGGGAGATAGTGTTCTTTTGGAATATTCATATGCAGATGACACCACCCTTATGGCAGAAAGTGAAGAGGAGCTAAAAAGCCTCTTGATGAAAGTGNCTGACTGAGATAACACTTAAATAATGGAAAAGAGATTTCTGTGAGCACATGCATCAAAGAATACAGTTTTTGTAAAAACAGTTTGAAAAGTTTAAAAATGGATGATTTATAGATCATAAAATAACACAATAGCAAAACCTGAGGGGAGGGTGAGGAGAATCTGATTTTCACAGTTACTACATTATAATATGTAAAATGTTCAGTTTTCAGTAGAAAGTATAATTGATATGATAAAAGGGAGTTACAATCCATTCATATGTAATAAACAAGAGAAGCCTAGAAATTAGAATTATGAGACAAAGCCTTTAAAACAGCTGTCTTAAATATAGGCTCAAAGGGCTAAAGGGACAAAGGATCAGAGAAAATAAAGAGAATAATATTTTAGCAGACAGAGAATATTAATAAAGATACAAAAATTGCAAATAGAAAAAAGGGATTTGGTAAATGCATGTGAGAACCTGGGAGATTTATTCATTCATTAATGCATAAATTTAATGAGCACCCATTCCTCATGCACAGTAAATACAATTATGAATAAAACATAATCTTGGGCTTTAGGAAGCTCACTGTCCAGCACAATAACAGACATACAAGCAGATAATTCCACATGTAACATGTTAAATGATTAATAGTAGGGGGCATGGTGGAGGGAGCTGTTAAACTTGCCCAAAGAACTTGGTAAAATGTCCTAGAAAAACACTTTTTCAGCTGTATCATAAGGTGAGTAAACCTTGCCATGTATACAACATGAAGGAAAGCTTTCTAAGGAGAAAGGATCAGCAAGTACAAAATGTACGGTTTATTTTCTGTTCAGAGGATGACCATGGAAATGAGGTATCAAGAACATGGGATCAGCATTAAGAAATTACACAATAAATGGAGGTTTATGCAAGATTTTTAAAGACCCTTTGTACCTTTNGGTGATGAACAGGGAGGCCTGGCATGCTGCAGTTCATGGGGTCACAAAGAGTGGGACACGACTGAGAGACTGAACTGAACTGAAACTCTTGCAAACCTTGGGACTTACTTAGCTGCCACTCCAACATTGCTATTCTTTGTGGTAATTGTACTCACCAGTATTCTGACAGTTACATCTTGCCTTACAGCCTCTATTGTTTCCAATTGTTATGTCATTATAATTGATGAGTCCAGTTATGTAAAAGCTTCTCCTACTGTCAACCTTCACTGAAAGGAGAGCCTCAGCTGAACGTGGTAGATGGTTACCCATTAGCACATTCCTGTGGGTCAATGTATAGAAGAGAGTCCTCTGCAGGGGTTCATATCCTCACAAAGTATATCCACTCTAAACTGCCTAATTTCCTGGGCCTTCAAATCCCTTCTTCTATCATCTATCAAGTCAATTCTGGAATTTCCATCTTATTCAATGTAAGTCATCATTTTTTCCATCCTTCAAAAACTGTCTGGATGTGTGTACATCTCCCAATATCCTTTCTAGGGTGTAAAATTCTGTATTCCAGAAGAGTGTGTTTCCAATTTAATTCATCATAATCCAGAACATGAGTAATCACCCACCCTCTGCTGTTACTTAATGGCTAGGCCCTGAAGTTCTTTCATCCTTTCCTTCCTTAGTGACTCAGAGCATCAGTAGCCAGTTTATATTGTGAAATAATTTTAGTTATTGGCCTAACAGGAAGGGAGGCTGAGGAAGATCTTAAGGCAAGGTGGGCAGAGGGAAATGGGATGCTATTTTCAAGTGAGACACGCACTCCTGAAGCAACTTCAAGAGATCGGGAAATGACAGTCCTTAGTAGTGAACTACTTCTGAAGGATCAGTGAGTTCAGAGGAATCTAGAGAATCAAGATTTCATGTGCATCAATATACATTTCCATTCTAATATGTCCAGGCTTCCATTCTTTCCCAAACAGGACTCTGAACACTGCATTATCTTACCTATCTTAGCTATGACTAAGGTAACACCTATCTTAGCTATGACTTTAACCTTTTTTTGGAGACTGAATACTCTGAGAATTAAGGCCTGGGCCTCAGCATTTTCTACTTTCTTGGTATAGGATACATGAGCCTCTTTATATGCTGCCACAAAGACACTCCAGCTTTCACAATTAAATTTTAATTGCTGATTAATCACTTTGCCACTCAGATTATTTATATGCACAGTACATCATGAGAAATGCTGGACTGGATACAACACAAGCTGAAATCAAGGTTACCTAGAGAAATATCAATAACCTCAGATATGCAGATAACACCACACTTAACGGCAGAAAGCAGAAAAACTAAAGAGCCTCTTGATGAAAGTGAAAAAGCAGAGTGAAAAAGTTGGCTTAAAACTCAACATTCAGAAAACAAAGATCATGGCATACAGTCCAATCACTTCATGGCAAGTAGATGAGGAAACAATGGAAACAGTGACAGACTTTATTTTGGGGGGCTAAAAAAAATCACTGCAGATGATGACTGCAGCCATGAAATTAAAAGACAACTCCTTGGAAGGAAAGTTATGACCAACCTAGATAGCATATTAGAAAGTAGAGACGTTACTTTGCCAACAAAGGTCCTTCTAGTCAAAGCTATGGTTTTTCCAGTAGTCATATATGGATGTTAGACTATAAAGAAAACTGAGTGCCAAAGAATTGATGATTTGGAACTGTGGTGTTGGAGAAGACTCTCGAGAGTTCCTCGGACAGCAAGGATATCCAATCAGTCTATCCTAAAGGAAATCAGTCCTGAATATTTATTGGAAAGACTGATGCTGAAGCTGAAACTCCAATACTTTGCCCACCTGATGTGAAGAGCTGACTCATTGGAAAAGACCCTGATGCTGGGAAAGACTGAAGGCGGGAGGAGAATGGCACGACAGAGGATGAGATGGTTGGATGGCATCACCGACTCAATGGACATGAGTTTGAGTAAACTCCGGGAGTTGATGATTGACAGGGAGGCCTGGCATGCTGCAGTCCATGTAGTCACAAAGAGTCAGACATGACTGGGTGACTGAACTGAACTGAATAACTCTCAGCTTTTTATCTTCTCCATTTCAACTGAGTTCAATAATTGCTACTTAATTCCATTGTCTTCAGATTTAGTANTTGACAGGGAGGCCTGGCATGCTGCAGTCCATGTAGTCACAAAGAGTCAGACATGACTGGGTGACTGAACTGAACTGAATAACTCTCAGCTTTTTATCTTCTCCATTTCAACTGAGTTCAATAATTGCTACTTAATTCCATTGTCTTCAGATTTAGTATTGATACTTTCTCTGTATCTATAAAACCACACCAGCCAATGTATTCCCCATTGATAGAGAATCTCAGTTCATCAGTGGTGAACAGCTGTACTGCTAATTCATCCCAAGGACTACATGTACTCCTCAAATAAGCAATATTGAGTGCACCCTGGTCATAGAAAACACCCTCTTCCAACAACACAAGAGACAACTCTACATGGACATCACTAGATGGTCAATACTGAAATAACATAGATTGTATTAGTTGCAGCCAAGATGGGAAAGTTCTATATAGTCAGCAGAAACAAGATCTGGAACCAATGATGGCCCAGATCATGAGCTCCTTATTGCAAAATTCAGGCTTAAATTGAAGAAAGTAGGGAAAACCTCTAGGCCATTCAGGTATGACCTAAATCAAATCCCTTATGACTATATAATGGAGATAATGAATAGATTCAAGGATTTAGATCTGGTAGCCAGAGTTTCTGGAAATCTGTGGATGGAGGTTCCTAACAATGTATATGAGGCAGTAACCAAAATCACCCCCAAGAAAAAGAAATGAAAAGAGGCAAAGTAGTTGTCTGAGAAAGTTTTTTAACTGAGGAAAGAAGAGAAGTTAAAGGCAAGGGAAAAAGGGAAAAGTATACTCAACAGAATCCAGAGTTCAAGAGAATAGCAAGGAGAGACAAGAAAGCCTTCTTCAATGAACAATGCAAAGAAATAGAGGAAAACAACGGAAGGAGAAAAGATTTCTTCAAGAAAACTGGAAATATGAAAGGAACATTTCAAGGAAGAATGGGCACAATAAAGGACAGAAACAATAAAGACCTAATGGAAGCAGAAGAAATCAAGAAGAAATGACAAAAATACACAGATGTATGTGAAGCCACTCAGTTATGTCTAACTCTTTGTGACCCTATGGACTGTAACCCACCAGGCTCCTCCATCCATGGGATTTTCCAGAATACACAGAAGAACTGTACAAAAAAAGATCTTAATGACCCATATAATCATGATGGTGTGGTCATTTACTTAAAGTCAGACATCCTGGAGAGTGAAAACAAGTGTGTCTTAGAAAGCATTACTACAAACAAAGCCAATGATGATGGAATTCCAAATCCATCACGTAATTCAAATCCTAAAAGATGAAACTGTTAAAGTTTTGCACTCACTATGCCAGCAAATTTGGAAAACTCAGCAGTGGCCACAGGATTTGAAAAGGTCAGTATTCATTCCAGTCCCATAAAGGCATTGCCAAAAAATGTTCAAACTGTACAATTGTGCTCATTTCACATGTTAGCAAGGTAATGCTCAAAATCCTTCAAGCTAGGCTTGAGCGGTAGGTAAACTGAGAAACTCCAGACATATCAGCTGGAATTAGAAAAGGAGAGGAACCAGAGGTCAAAATGACAACATCCACTGGCTCATAGAAAAAGCAAGGGAATTCCAAAGCAACAACTACTTCTGTTTCACACACTATTCTAAAGCCTTTGACTGTGTGGATCACAACAAACTGTGGAAAATTTTTAAAGAGATAGGAATGCTAGACCATCTTATCCATCTTGTAAGAAGCCTGTATGCAGTTCAAGAAACAACAGTTAGAACTGGACATGGAATAACTGACTGGTTCCAAATTGGGAAAGGAGTATGACAAGGCTGTATATTGTAACCCTGCTTATTTAACTTCTATGCAGGGTGTATCATGTGAAATGCCAGGCTAGGTGAGTCACAACTTGGAATCAAGAATACCAGAAGAAATATCAACAACATCAGATGTGTAGATAATCCCACTCTAATTGTAGAAAGTGAAGAAGAACTAAAGAGACTCTTGGAAGAAGAGAGTGAAAAAGCTGGCTTGAAACTCAATATTAAAAAATAAAAACTAAGATCATAGCATTGGTCCCATCACTTCACAGCAAGTAGAAAGGGAAAACTTGGAAGCAGTTACAGATCTTATTTTCTTTGGTTCCAAAATCACTGTGAATGGTGTCTGCAGCCATGAAAAGAAAATGTTTGCTTCTTGGAAGGAAAGCTATGACAAACCTCTGTATTCAAAAGCAGAGACATCACTCTGGTGACAAACTTCCATACAGTCAAAGCTGTGGTTTTTCCAATAGTCATGTATGGATGTGAGAGTTGGAACATAAAGAAGGCTGAGTGCCAAAGAATTGATGCTTTCCAACTGTGGTGCTGGAGAAGACTCTTGACAATCCCTTGGACTGCAAGGAGATCAAACCAGTCAAGCCTAAAGGAAATCAATTTTGAATATTTATTGACAAACTTATGCTGAAGCTCCAATACTTTGGCCACCTGATGGTGAAGAGCCATCTCATTGTAAGAAACCCTGATGCTGGGAAAGATTGAAGGCAAAAGGAGAAAGGGGTGGAAGAGGAAGAGAAGGTTAGATTACATACTCACTCAATGGACATGATTGAGCAAACTCTGGGAGATAGTAGAAGACAGAGAATCCTGGCATGCTGAAGTCCATGGTATTGGAAAAAGTCCGACACAACTAACTGAACAACAAATTGCCCTCTGGGTTGTAGGTGGCCCACCTCAAAAATCCCACAATAGCATTTGTTTTCTTGTACCTAAATGTTGACCATAGGATGACCATTCTCATAGGATGGATAGAAAGCAGACACTGAAATGGATATTAGCTTGTAGCTCATTACTTAAACAGTAGTCTTAGTATTAACACCTGTATAAGAGAGGCCCCCAGGTGACTCATGTGTTGTGAGTCCCTAAGCTCCACGTCCTCTTTTCACCAAAGTTAAAANATAGAAAGCAGACACTGAAATGGATATTAGCTTGTAGCTCATTACTTAAACAGTAGTCTTAGTATTAACACCTGTATAAGAGAGGCCCCCAGGTGACTCATGTGTTGTGAGTCCCTAAGCTCCACGTCCTCTTTTCACCAAAGTTAAAATGAGGATCAGCTTCCCTGTACATTCCTTTACCAGAAATTTGCAATAAAAAGAATAAAACTTTCAAATCAAAAAAAAAAACAAAAACAAAAAAGAGAGAGAGGATCGGACAGACGGAAAAGCTGAATTTTGGTGAAGTCTCATCAAAGGCCTCAGCTAACTGCTTGGTCAGCCCTCAAGCTTAGATGGCTCTTGAGAATTTTCCTGAGTTGTAGTAAGTGGGACCAATCATTTATTTCTCAGCATTGATGAGCCACTATAATAGGCTTTCCTGGAAGGAAGTGTTGCCTTGTTAGAAGGCATTTTCTTTGACCAAGGAAATTTCCAAGGAGGGTGAAACATAGGGCCATCTGCTAGTAGCATTCTCAGGTTTAGGGGGAGTAAAGGCTTCATTCTGAAGAGCAACTTTGATCATACATCACAATGTGGACCTCAAAATCTACATAAAATGTAAATGAATTTTGAGTTTGTTGCATGATCTTTCTGGTTACGTCCTGAGCTGTTGACACTTGGGAATAGGTAATGTAGCATTTCTTAGTCCTTGCAACAAGAAATTGTGTAAGGCTAGAAGACTGAAGAGAGATACTTCTTTTTTTTTTTTTTAACTTATTATAGGTGAGGAACACATAGTCCCATGAATCTTTGTCTATGTGAAGTATTAGGAACACAGAGAGACTATAAAAGATACCAGGAAGGAACCAGATGGAGGAGGAACAGGTGGTCATAGAGTAGTACATCTCTTTCCACGGATACATCAGGAATACACCTTCAGACACAGAAGTGCTTGTGAACACTAGCTGAGACTGGACAAGAGTACCTGACCACCAGAAAAGAATATATATAATCATGCAAAACTTGGTAGGGTGAAGGAACTAGGGGGGAAAACAAGAGTGTTTAGTTCCTACTAAACACAGGTCCCTGTACCTGCCCTCGGCGAGTGGGGGAACTGAAGCAGGGGTCCGATTCCCACATCGGGGCAACTGTCTGGGTGAGAGGAGAAACATTTGAAGCTGAGAGTGAAGAAGCTGATCTGAGACAGTCTAAATGGAATGAGAAAAGATACCATATTTTTGTCTCAGAAAAAATAACCATAGAAATGTGCCTAACTGACCATGCCTTTTTTTTAAACCCCTAAATAAAGAACAATTAACATTAGACAAATTTAGAGGGGAATTCATGCTATTTAAGTACTATAATATGGTCTTATTTGTTACGTAAGCAAATTTACAATTTGATATGAAAAAATTTAGATTAACAATAAAATTTTGGTCTCTCATTTTTATAACTAAAGCAGAAATATGGAAAAAGAACTATACCCATTTTTTTTTTTATTTTTCACATTTCTATCAAGTAGTTCTAATGCTCCATGATCCATTGGTATTTAATCTGACTTTATAGTCAGTTCTTTAATAATTTAGGTGATAATTTAAAATACATATTAACAGTAAAAGGAAATAAAGACCATGTAGTTAAAAAAAAAAAAAACTCTTATCTTCCAGATTAAAAAAAAACTAAGAACCATTTAGGTTATATAAGCTACTAGAGTAAACATAAAAATTTAGACGCAGAAATTTAACTTAGCAGGGGAAGGGGAGAGAGTGATAGATTTATATCTGCAAATACTAAAATGTATTCCTTTTCAATATAGTGTTTCATATGTTCTTCTCTACTTATGTGCTTCCCTGGTGGCTCAGATGGACGGTAAAGCGTCTGCCTGCAATGCAGGAGACCTGGGTTCAATTCCTGGGTCGGGAAGATCCCCTGGAGAAGGAAATGGCAATCCACTCCAGCACTCTTGCCTGGAAAATCCCATAGACGGAGGAACCTGATAGGCTACAGTCCATGGGGTCGCAAAGAGTCGGACACGACTGAGCGACTTCACTCACTCACTTATGTGCTAATATTGCTAAAAATTAAAAATGAACTTTTTTCCCCAATTGCCCAAACAAAGAAATGAAAGATATAAAATCTAAAATGATGTTAAAAATTTTAATAGCTTTGTAAGAAACTGTATTTGTTCGTATTAACTGACTAATGAAGTATTCTCAACAACAATAACAAATTTACAGAAAGGACTCAGCCTTATTCTAAAAGAGTTAATTTTTCTTCTTTTGGCCCATGTACTTCTTTGTTTCTTCCCTTTTAATAATGTACAAGAATGTCTATTTCGAATGAAAA